>JAPKLX010000770.1:4613-29041 GCA_026898415.1 Leonotis leonurus
AGTCTATGTATTAAAAAAACACCCACATAGACTACGGTTTTTAAAAAACCGTAGTCTATGTATTACAAATACTCGCATATATACTACGGTTTTTAAAAAACCGTAGTCTATGACTTACATAGACTACGGTTTTTTTATACACCGTAGTCTTAAATAAAAAAAACGCACATACACTACAGTTGATGAGAAAACCGTAGTGTATGCACCGTAGTCTATGACAAAATTTGTACTAGTGTTCCAGACAAAACCTTCCTACTCAACTTCATAAATCAGCTCGCAAAAAATAGAGGATACAAGATAGACGCCGAGGATCCAGATTATATAAGAGTGAGAGAAGGAGTATATGAGAGCGTAAAGCTTATATCTGACGAGACAAGGGTTAAGATGAAGAAACAACAGGAAGAGAGGAGGAAGAGCAGATAGTTACTCACTTTCATATCTTTTACTATCTGTAATTCCTATTTTGTTTTTTGATGATCTATAAACCTTTATTTGCATCTTATCAATGAAGATCATCTTTAGATTCTGATGACAACTTCTTATTGGCCAGAACATATATAAACTGCTTTAATCGTTATAACCTAATAACGAAACATAATCAATCTGGCTGTCCAACCAGATCACTCTTAATAAGTTATTAGGATATATTTGTAAAGTGTAGTTTCGACATCATCAAAAAGGGGAGAAATTGTTGGGAACCCTAAAGTATTTTAGTTTTGATGATGATCTCTCGAAACACACTTAGTCTCTTTAACAGGTCACTACATATAAAGTGAATTCTGTTAGAGAACAGATTAGGAGATGACTTAGCATGTAAAGGAATTATTCCTATAGAAGTCATTTCTATAAATAGTATAGGATGAAGGCCAAGATTTCACGCCAAGAAGAAATCGATCTGCTGTAACAGACAGCGACCAGATCACCGACCAGATCGATGATCACAGCGAAGCACCAGATCGATAGAGTCATCATACCACCAGATGACATCATCCTACACATCATATCCTCTTGCGCCGTCATTTTTGAAACCCATCCAATAGGGTTTGGGAAGAGAATCCACTATTGACTTAAGGAAGGAAAGTAACCGTTAGCGATCTGCTTTCCATACTTAGAAGATTGAGTCAACGTTTCTACAAGGCAAGAACAGATATGATGGATATCATTGATTGGCAATCTACAATCAATCTCACACCAATCAACAACGGTTAGAATTTTTAATTCAATGCCTATATAAATGAAGTTCAAAATCTGGAAGATATACACGCGAGCTATATTGACAACATACTCTCAAGCAATCTCTGAACCAGAATAAGAGCTTCAAACAATCTGTGATTCTACATCACACCAACCCAACCTCGATTCAAGTCTGTCTTATGGAGAGAAAGGAGATCACCCTGCTAGCTAGTAGTTTTCTAGTGGTAACGTAGAGGTAATCTGTCGTAAAGGGACACGACCCTTACTTCGTGCATAAGTATCTCTCTAGCTTTGATTGATACTTGTGACTCATTCTCCACGAGTATAAAGAAGCAGAGTATCCTAGTAGTGGATAATCTGGTCTAGTTTTGACCAGATCGTGGACGTAGGGATTTCCCGAACCACGTTACACAATTGTGTTCTTTATATTTCTGCATCTCTACTTTCAGTTGTTTATTATTCTAACCTTCTGCACTATCATATAATCTGCATCTCAATCAATCTGCTTAACGATCTGATTAATCCTTAAGGTTTTCTAAACAAGAGCATAAACTTAATCCACCATATTTCCGATCAATCTCTCTTATTATTGTCTAAGTGTCTTCACTAGAGAGCAATCTGTTTGGAATAATCTGGTATCGATCTGCTGATCAATCTGGTTAGTCATCTGCCGAGCAATTTCTTATTTAAAGAATAGCTTGAACTCTCTAATAAATAACCAAGTAAACTGAAAAGTTTGTATTTGGTGTATTCCTCCCCCCCATACACCAAACCTTGCTCTTTCGGGACCAACAAAGTTGTTAAGGGACACGACCCTTATTCGTGCCTAAGTTTCAACCAGGTTGTGTCTGATACTTGTGGCTCATTCTCAGCGAGTATAAATAAGAAGAGTATCCTAGTAGTCGAAATCTAATCCAGTTTGGATTAGACCGTGGACGTAGGGGGTTTCCCGAACCACGTAAAATAAATGTGTTATTTACTTTCTGCATCTTATATTCCAGTTGTTTTATCCCTAACATACACTCTCTTTCAAAACTGCATTCTTAATCAATCTGTTAAATATTTGGTTAAGTTTTGAAAAGATTTTCTAAACAAAGAGTACTGACTAAGTCCACCATCATTCCGCACACACAACACTCTGCTAAAGAACAAGATCACTCGATCTCTGCCCAGTGTTATTCACACGAGAGATTCTATCTGGACAGAACGAGATCGATCTGATAATCGATCTGGTATGTCATTATAGCGATCTTCCTTAAAGAAAGCTTCAATCTCTCCTACCTAATTAGTCAAGTAAACTGAAAAGTTTGTGTTTGGTGTATTCCCCCCCCCCCCCCCATACACCAAACCTTGCTCTTTCGGGACCGACAAGTGGTATCAGAGCATTGGTTCATAAGACCATTGTTTCTGTTTTCACAAGGGTGAAACCTGGGTGGTCAACTTGAATAGATCTAGGAAAATCTCTTTTCATTCATCTGCATCATATCTGTCATTATGGAATCATCTGTTATCAGGGCATGTGAAGAATTCTCCATCCAAGGTTACAGAGAGTGGAGTTTCAGAATCAAGATGTGCCTCAAACCTCATCACTGCTTGATGTGGAAAGTGATAGAAGAAGGGCCATTAGTAATTTCTGAAGAAACAACGCGTATCACTGAAACTGGAGTGGTCAAGGAGGACGTACTAAAAGATCCCAGAAAGTACACATCTGAAGAAAGAAGAGAAACAAATCTTGATGATTTTGCCAAATGAGTTATTTCCAATACTGTAAAAGGAGTCCATCTGGCTAAGATCCAAGATCTTCACATAGCCAAAGAGATGTGGGAAGCCTTGAGAGAACTAAGTCTGGGTTCTGAAGCAATGATCGAGAACAAGTTGTCTCTAGCGTGTAACAAGTTCGATGAATTCAAGATGAAACCTGGAGAAACCATCGAGCAGATGAAGAACAGGTTCAAAGAAGTGTTACTTGAAGTTTCTGCCTTCAATAAGAACTACACACAGAGAGATAAGAATCTTAAGATTCTCAGAGCATTACCACCAAGCTGGGAGATTTATTCAGCAATGCAACAACTACGTGCTGATTTCAACGATCTGTCCGTGAAAGCTTTGTTTGATCATCTGGCTGTTCACGAATGTGACATCAGAAGGATACATGGATAAGATCATTCCTCCAGCAAGAAGAACGATAACAACTCAAAGAAAGAGAAAGAGATTGCCTTCAAAGCGTAGTGCAAAACAAATGAATCAGAACCATCTACCAAACCAGAAGAAGGAGGATATGACAAACTGCTCCAAGAATTTTCCATGATTGCCAAGATAATGGACAAGATGGAAATCAGATCAAGAAAGTATCGAAGGTTCTACAAAGATAACAAAAGCAGATACCAGAAGAACAAAGATACAGAACGATCTGACGACAAAGCAGAAAGTAGAAGTAATGGTAAAACTAATAACACTACTGATTGTACTTGTTATGGATGTGGGAGAACAGGTCACTTCAAAACAGATTGCCCAGACTTGTCTAAAGGTCAAAGAGAAGAGCTACGAGCTAAAAGAGATCGTAAACTCAGAGCCCAACGCAAGGCCATGATAGCAGAAGAAGACTCTAGTAGCTCAAGTCATCTGACAGACAGTTCATCAGAAGATGATGAAGCATTCTATGCAGAAGAAACAGATGAAGAATGGGATGAATGCTACATGGGTCTAGATAATGGACTCGACCAGAATGAGGTAAATTCTCATGTTTCTTTCTCTTCAAATAAACCTGTGTATGATTCAGGAAATGAAGATGAACCAGAAGTGACATGGGATGAAATTAATGAGATGTTCAAAAGCTACACCAGCATAAAGAAGTTGTTTTCTGAAGTCATAAAGGAAAATGACAAGCTGAATGACACTGTGAAGTTCTTGAGTGAAGCAAACACCAAGTTTTCTGCACAAATAAATGGTCTTGAAGAGCAGATCAAGACAAAGGATGCAGAGATATATACACTCAACTCAAAGGTGAAAGATGTGATTCACAAAAAGGATGTAGTAGAAGAGAAATTGAAGAAAACATGGAGAATATGAGCAAAATCAACAAAAGTCAAGAGCGAGCTGAAATGATTATTGACATGCAACAGAAGGGGAGAGCTGGTCAAGGCTACAAAGGGAGTTCCAGCAAGACTCAGTTTGTTTCCGAAAGGAAGAACATACCAGATCAAGTCAAGGATTTTAAGAACAAGAAAAATCAACCCCAGAAGTTGATGATGAAGGAAACAGGAGATAACAGATATTATCAGAAGAAGGGTCAATCTGCTTGCTATGCGAAAACAAATAAAAATCAGAAGCAGAAGACACCGATCAAGATCTCCTCAATCAACAAGAAGAAGATAGATTGGGACAACGTTGAGAAAAATCATCCTTATATCTACAAAACCATAACCAGAATTGATGATACTGGAAGAAGGATTACATGCTATATATGTGTTCCTGACACAAAGTTAATTTGGATTCCCAAGGGAACATTTGCTACTAACCAAGCACCCACTCGTTGAAAGGATAGCTAAAATTTATTAATTGCAGGATCGAAGAACTACAAGAAGGAGACACATGACATGTGATAAGAACGCTCTATCAGACTATGTGGAAAGTGAAGGACCATAGGTAACCTTTGGATGTAACTCAAAAGGCTACACCAGAGGCTATGGCAATATAGCTATTGGAAAGACCACAATCTCAAATGTATCATTTGTTGAGGGTCTTAGTCATAATCTGTTTTCAGTTAGCCAATTCTGTGCTAATGGAAACCAGATTATTTTTTATGCTAACAACTGTTTTGTGAAAAGCAAGGAAGGAGATGAGACTCTTCTTACAGGAAAACTGCAGGACAGATTGTATATTGTGCAGTTGAATAACCAGATTGAGACATGTCTGGTCACTAAGACAGTATCAGAACCAAGTTGGCTATGGCATAAATGACTAAGTCATCTCAATTTCAAGACAATCAATAAGATTGCAAGACAGAAACTAGTCAAAGGATTACCAGATCAAGTATATGACAAGAACCACATCTGCGAAGCATGTCAAGCTGGGAAACAAACGAGAACATCATTTTCTAGCAAATCTGTTCAGTCTTCTCCACGAATCTTAGAGTTACTTCATTTAGACTTATTTGGTCCAGTTAAGCCATTAAGTATAAATGGTAGGAAATACACTCTGGTCATCATTGATGATTATTCAAGATTCACATGGGTAATCTTCTTATACAAGAAGAAAGAAACATTGGAAAAGCTACCAAATTGCCTCAACAAAATCACCAAGAAAAAGGAAGCATCTGTTACAACCATCAGAACAGATCGTGGAACAGAATTCCTAAACCAGAAGATTGAGGACTATTGCAACCAGATGGGAATCACACATCAGACATCTGCAGCAAGAACACCTCAACAGAATGGAGTGGTTGAAAGAAGGAACAAATCATTAAAAGAAGCAGCCCGCACCATGCTTAATGCAACCAGATTACCAAAGAAATTCTGGGCAGAAGCCATTTATACGGCCTGCTATACACAGAACAGATCGGTGGTCACTCTCAGACATGGGAAGACACCATACGAAGTCTGGAATAACAGAAAGCCCATGATACTATACTTCCGTACCTTTGGTTGTTAGTGTTACATTCATAATAATGGGAAATCTCAGTTGAAAACCTTTGATACTAAAACTGACCCTCGAATATTCTTAGGATATTATGATGTTAGTAAAGCTTATAGGGTTTACAACAAGAAGACTCATATTGTGGAGGTAACACCTCATATTGTTTTTGATGAATCTTTTTTCAATTGCAGAGAGGTAGGTGATGAACATACTCAAAGCCAGAACAAGGACAAGAGAACAAAGGGAATATTGCTAGAAGATATTCTAATCTGGAATACAGCAGAAGAGAATGAGATTGATGTTCCACTTAGTGTTGATGCAACAAGCTCACAGCAAGGGGGAACATAACATATTGTTCTGGATCTAGACAGATCGATGACTCCACCAGAAGACAACCAACTAGAAGAGGGAGTCAATGTTTAGCAATGACAAGATCAAGAATCCATAGAGACAAATAGTTGGAATAATAATCAAGGGATTGAAGAACCAGAAGTTGAAAATCCTTTCCAAGCATCTTCAACATCACACCCAGAATTTGAGGACCCAACCAATGAACTTGAGCCTGAGATATCAGAAGAAGAGATGTCCAGTATAAGGAGATGGATACAAGACAATCATCCTCCTGAACAGATTGTTGGGAACCCATCTGATCGAGTGAGAACCAGAAGAATGCATAAAGAAAGTGCGCTTCTTAGTTACTATCTATCACGCGTTGAACCATCTGATGCTTATGAAGCACTCAAAGATGCAGACTGGGTTACGGCTATGAAAGAAGAACTCAATGAGTTTAAAAGGAACCAAGTTTGATATATCGTAGACAGACCAAAATATCAGGGAGTGATAGGTGTCAAATGGGTATTCAATAATAAACGAGATGAGAACGGTGAAGTAGTTAGAAACAAAGCCAGACTAGTTGCAAAAGGATACAGTCAACAGGAAGGTATTGATTTTGATGAGACTTTTGCACCAGTTGCAAGATTGGAAGCAATCAGACTATTCCAAGCATATGCAACATACAAGAGATTCAAAGTGTACCAGATGGATGTTAAAAGTGCATTCCTAAATGGTATACTTGAAGAAGAAGTATATGTTGAGCAACCACCTGGTTTTGAAGAAGGAAATCCAGACCAGAAAGTATATAGATTAGCTAAAGCTGTTTATGGATTGAAACAGGCACCCAGAGCGTGCTATGAAACGTTATCAACATTCCTGCTGGAATCAGGTTTTAGAAGAGGTTCTGTTGACAAGACATTGTTCGTCATCAAACTCAAAGAACATATCCTTTTGGTCCAGATATATGATGATGATATCATTTTTGGGTCACAATCTGCTTTTCTGTGTGACAAATTTGCTAATCTAATGAAAAATAAATATCAAATGTCCATAATGGGCGAGATGAATTTCTTTTTAGGTTTGCAGGTGAAGCAGTTACCAGATGGTATCTTTGTAAATCAAGCAAAGTACATTAACGATCTGGTCACTAAATTTGGAGTTAAAGACAGTAAGCCAGTCAAAATTCCAATGCAGACCAACGGGAAGATAGATCCAGATCCAGAAGGCAGACCAGAAAATATAACACAATACAGAGGCTTTATTGGCTCACTATTATATCTTACTGCAAGTCGACTAGATATTACATTCGCAGTTGGAGTATGTGGCAGATACTAGACCAATCCCAAAGAATCACATATGGAAGCTGTCAAAAACATACTTAGATATCTTAAAGGAACAGTTCGCATTGGACTCTGGTATCCGTGTGACGACAACCTTGAATTAACAGGCTATTCTGATTCAGATTATGCAGGATGCAAATTGGACAGAAAGTCTACTTCTGGTACATGTCAGTTTCTCGGAAACAAGTTGATATCTTGGTTCTCGAAGAAACAGACCTCCGTTGCCACATCAATAACCGAAGAAGAATACATGGCTGCTGGAAGCTGTTGTGCACAAATATTATGGTTAAAACAGCAACTAAAGGATTACGAGATTGATGTAAAGGAGATACCTATATTCTGTAACAGTTCAAGCGCAATAGCGATAACACAGAATCCAGTACTCCATACCAGGTGCAAACATGTTGACGTAAGACATCACTTCATTAGAGATCATGTGGAGAGAAAGCATATACAGATCAAGAAGATTCACACAGATGTGCAACATGCTGATATTTTGACTAAAGCTCTAACGGAAGAAAGATTCAAGATGCTATGTGGAAAACTTGGATTACTAAATCTGGATGATAGAATGAAGTCAATACCAGATTGATGAAACCAGAACGTGTAGCAGAAAGAAACAGAATGTCAACCAAAAGAACAAACCAGATTGTCCACCAAATTGACAAGACAGAATGTCAACCAGATTGACAAGACAGAATGTCAAGCAGATTGACAAGACAGAATGTCAACCAGAATGACAAAACATAATGTCAACCAGAAGGACAAACCAGATTGTCAACCAGAAGGACAATATCAGATTGTCTAACAGAAGGACGATACCAGATGAGAACAGATATTTCAAGTGCCTAAACTAGCACAGAAAGAAGACTTGTCACGTGGAAATTATTTCTTATAAATAATCACTAGTCAAGGGGGAATTTGGAAAATTTGAAGCGTCTTAGAATTAAGATGTCACTAATTCACCGCCTATTTACAGTCTGTAAAGTTATTTTCTAACCTAGATTTACTAAATCTTCTATAATCGTGATTATTAGCACACCTTTGGAAACTGTGATCGAGAAAATCTTTGCAAGAATTAGGACAAGGAAAGTTGCAGTGGATAGGAAGATACGCCCACTCGCGCCTACAACCCTAGGATCTAGCGCGTTCATCAAACGCAAGGAAAGGCGGCAAACAAAAGGCTGAAGCGAGAAAACCTAAAAAGGGAGACTTTCATCCTACCCTTCAATTTTTTTATCCTTTTCATATGTGTCGTTGATTATTTTCTTATATATATATGTGTTGTTCATACACTGAACTATTCACCTACACTTTCATTGCACTGAGCACTAGTATTCCTCAGCACTTAAGATAATTCCAGATTCGAATCTCTGCAAACTCTCTAAAATTTCTTTGTGTTTGATCATGGCACCTCAAACTTCTTTGTTTCTCCAACATGTGGCTGAGGTTCAGAAATTTCTTTCGCCTGAACCTTACGTAGTCCTTGATACTCACGGGTTTCGCAAACTCGAAGAAATTTTTGCCATGATTACTCGCTGCAAAGGTTTTTAAGTTCTTAACTTTTCATATATCTACAACTTACTACGAGTATTTGTATATCGCTTTACTTTCTTGTTCTGGACAAATGTATTAACTGTACATATGCTTGGGATATTCATACTTGATAGACACATAAACTGATGAATATACATATATGTTCTCTATATGTGCCTGTGTTTATAGGATTCTGCAACATTGTTACTTCACATCCCAACATGTTCTTGGCGAAACAAGTAGCAACCTTTTATCTGACATGGCAAAATGATAAGAATGGCAATGAAGCCAATGTGTTGATGCCCATAGGGGACATGACCAGCAAAACAACCTACAATGTCATAGCAATGATCAACCAAGCATACCGGTTGAAGGATGAGGGACTGACATTGGACGAAATCACCCATGACCAACTTCAAGCAGCAGTGGAGATGATGATGGTGATACCTATCGCATATACTGGAAGGATGTTTCATCGATCTCTACTACAACCTGGGTTCAAGCTCATGTTTGAACTGGTCCAGAGAATTTTTCTCAACCACAACGGATCTTATGACAAGGTGACTCCGGAGAAATTCAGAATTCTCACGGTTGTTGTACTCAATCTTAGAGTCAACTGGAGCTGAATTCTATTTGATCTGATGGCTAAAGAAACCAAGTTGGTAACCTATACCAAAGACAGTAGAGGAAGAGGAGTTTCAATGGAAGTTAGGAGGAATCTGCGCCACTCCACCAAAATCAGTCTAATGGTGGAAACCAAGTTGGTAACCTATACCAAAGACAGTAGAGGAAGAGGAGTTTCAGTTGAAGTTAGGAGGAATCTGCGCCACTCCACCAAAATCAGTCTAATGGTGGAAAGATTCTTCAAACAGCAAGTCTGGGAGAATGCTGTGGAGTTCAACACAAGTCTTACCATACCCAAGGATCAGCATCAGATTGAGATGTCCATGGGATTGACTCCAGCACTCTTCAACAAAACTACTGATGAAGTGCATCACGCTGTACATCTTGAGATGGGAAATTCAAATCCAACATGGATGCCACCTACCAAAGGTGTGGAAAAACAGAAGGAAAAAGCAACCAAGGAGAAAGTTGTGAAAGAGAAAGCAGCACGAAGATCAACAGTAAAAAGGGGTAGTTCTGTTGATACAGAAACTTCTGTTTCTCAGCCTAAGCAGAAGAGGCGTAGACTGAGGAAGGTTCAAGAGTCCTCACCACCACTAGAAGTAGCAACAGAACACTTAGACTGAGGAAGGTTCAAGAGTCCTCACCACCACTAGAAGTAGCAACAGAACACTCTTTGCCAGAACAATCCGAACAAGTCAGACCAGAACAAGGAAAGATAGCATCACAAGCTGAGGTAGCACCAACAGAGGCTCCACAAACAGAACCAGTATCTGTGGAACCAGAATCAAGTTACAATCCAAACCAGGAGAAGGACTTCTCTCCTGCCAGAACACCAACACCCTCACCTACCCAAATGCAGAAAATAAGTGAGGAGGAGGAAGAGGTCGAATCAACTGATGAGGAAGATGAGAGGAAACGCCAGGCAGAGGGCGCTATTAACTTGTTGGAGAGTGAAGCAGATCACTCTGTACTGCAAGAATTCCCAGGTATTCATCTTTTACCAGAAAGTCTGGGAGCTGCTAAGCGCGTAAAATTCTACTTGCTGGTCAAGGACAATGAGTATTACATTTTCGATGCGCTGCTCCAGACCAGAACAATAGAAGATTTGACGAAGGAAGAAGCCACTCTACTCCACCTAAGCAAGCAGCGTCAGCAAAGTCAAAACAGAATACCCTCAACTCATCCTTGCGCTCATGAAGCATGAGTCAAGAATTTTGAAGATTGATCTTAAATCGTTTTATTCAGATAAAATGAATTTCTTCTTGAGTGTACCAGATGAAGTCACCCAACAAGAGGTCCAGATGGAGGAGCTCGACCAACCAGAACAACAACTACCACCACCAGAAACTGAACAGCTCAAGAAGACATCGAAGAAAATCCCAATCATCAACCTTGATCCAGTTGATGACACCCCAGTGGGCCAGAAAGTTGATGGAGAACCAAGTAATGAGTTGTACACTCCGGGGGTCGCACAGAAGTTGAAAAAGAATGTTAATTTCTACACCATCGAGGAGCTGTTGGTATTGAATCGATATTTCCTAAAGGATCAAACCTACTCTGAATAGACACCAGATGAAGACTTCAATAGATTTCTGGAGAACTTCAGTGACCAGAGCTTGGTACAAAGGATCATAACAACCGCTTCAGAGGCGAAAATCAAGATCAAATCTCCAGAAAAGGAATATATGGTGTGCCCAACGATCCCAGGAAGTAATATTCCAGACATGACCTATATCCTGAATTATATTAATCAACTGGGCAAAATCAAAGGATACAAGATCGACAACCACGATCCGAATTACGCCAGGGTGAGAGATGGAATTTATGAAAGCATCCAGCTGGTCTCTGATGCCCAACGAGAGAAGATGAAGAAAGGAGGAGCATCCAGATGGTTTTCATAAAAATCTTTATCTTGTCTGTTTTTGACTTTTGTCTCTCCGCCTTCCACTGTATTCATCAAACTCATATTAAATATATGTGGATTTTCTGAAGACAAAATCTCATTGTCCAGAAACTTTCATTTATGTTCTTGATTGTTATATAAACTTAAATAACAATCTGCTAAATCTCACCAGAACATGTTATATGTTTTACTCTGGTTATCTTTTAAAGTGTGGTTTCGACATCATCAGAAAGGGGGAAATTTTTGGGAACCCCATAAAATAATTTAAGTTTTGATGATGTTCTCTCGAAAGCACACTTAGATTTGTTCATGTTCTGTGTTACCTCGATCTGATCTCCATATGTAACAGAACACTAACATATAAAGTGTTTCTGATAGGAGAACCGATTCTCATTCTGTTTTGTTATGTCTTATCTTGTTGAAGATTTCATCCTATAAAAATCATTCTGCCTTCAGTGAGTCAGAAGGACCAGAACGTTAAACAGACAGAAAGTTGAACCAGATCAACTTAACCAGAAAGTTGAACCAGATCAACTTAACCAGAAAGTTGTAACAGATCAACTCATATAGAAAGTTGAACGAGATCAACTCAACCAGATCGTGCAGGACCAGATGAATGTTAACCTGTGTTCAAACAGATCAACTATGACCAGATCGATATCAATTCGTACTCGACCAGATCGACCTCGACCAGAACGACTGCAACCAGATCAACACTCAAATGCTTATACTAGATGATATCGACTAAATATATGTGAATCTCCTAACCTAAACTACGCCTTTCGTACCATAGAAGGAAGAGAATCAATCAAGACAAGAAAAAGGAAACCAGTATCTGTCAAACGATCTGCTTACCATACTTAGAAGATTCTGTCAACCTCAATTAGAAGGCAAGAGGAGATAAATTAGGGATTCATTATCCTTGATTGGTGAAATCACATTTATTTCAAACTAATCAAGCTCAACGGTTAGAATTTAAAATTCTACACCTATAAAAGCTCGGAACAAAGACTGGCAGAATAGTAAGAAAGAGAGAGCAATATACGTATTCAAGATCATCTACCATCTACAAGCTGTAACTCTGCCCAGAAATCATCTCAACCATCGAAGCATTTACTGCGATAAGATTTCTACTCACCAGATTGTGTTCCGAACCGTTCGTGATTGTAATCACACCTCGATTCAAGTCTGTCTTATCGAGAAAGAAAGAAGAAGATCTTTGCTAGCTAGTAGTTTTCTAGTGGATTAACATGAAGAGATCCAGTTTACAGTAGTTTTCTGTAAGTTGTTAAGGGACACGACCCTTATTCGTGCATAAGTTTCAACTAGGTTGTGTCTGAAACTTGTGGCTCATTCTAAGCGAGTATAAATAAGAAGAGTATCCTAGTAGTGGATATCTAATCCAAATTGGATTAGACCGTGGACGTAGGGGGTTTCCCGAACCACGTAAAATAACTGTGTTATTTACTTTCTGCATCTTATATTCCAGTTGTTTTATCCACTATCTGCCATACTCATTCAAATTGCTCTCTTAATCAATCTCCTAAATATTCGGTTAAGTTTTCAAAAGGTTTTCTAAAAAAAGAGCACCGACTAAGTCCACCATTATTCCGCACACAATACACTGTTGGAGAATAAGATTACTCTTACTCTCTGCTCTGTGTTACTCACTTGAGAGATTATGCTTGGACAGAACAAGATCGGTTAGATAGTCGATCTGGTCTGACACTTTGAGCAATCAGTAATACAAAAAGCTTAAATCTTTCTTATTCTAATTAGTCAAGTAAACTGAAAAGTTTGTATTTGGTGTATTCCTCCCTAAGCTTAAATCTGATCCGGAACCATTAAATTAGATACGGTTCTAGAACCGGAACCGGATCGTTGAATATCGGATCCGGACCCGAACCCGGACCGTTAATTAAAATATTAATGGTTCCGGTTCGGGAGAATACCCATGGGTATTATTGGGTATGGGTTACCCATGGGTCTTACTATGTTTATAATTATTTTAGTCACCAATTCGTTAAAACAAATTCGGATTATAAATAAATTAATTAAATATAAAATATTTCATAATGAAACTTCACTCTTATTTTATTTAACCATTATTAAAAAATCACTTAAATATCATAATTATTTTACGACTTATATGTGTTTATTGTTTGGTTACATTTATTATTGAATTAGGACGTATAGAGTGTTCATCTACGATTAAGGATGTAACAAGAGATATTATAAAATATAAATTTTTTTTAACATAAAAAAAATTGAAGAAAAAAAAATGAAAAAAAAATTGGATAAAAAATGATCGGGCCGGACCGGACTAGAACCGGAACCGTACCTTACGGGTCGGGTCGAGTCTGGACCGATCATGAGCGGGTTTGTACGGGTCTAGAACCAGAACTGGAACCGGAACCATAACTTTAAAATGAGCGGGTTTTGACCGGTTCCGGTTCCGGTCCGGGTAAAACCCACCCATTGACAAGCCTACCCCCCCCCCCCATACACCAAACCTTGCTCTTTCGGGACCAATAAGCGGAACTCCTCAACCATGGGCACAACATCTCAGACGACCGTTCCATGGCGTTCCCACCTAAATCATCGCGCTGATCCCTCTGGTTGGCAAGCAGGGTGTTACTAACACTTGGAGTTTTCAGTTTGCAATTGTAACCTGATCTTACCCAATACTACTTCTAGCCAGACAACACCGAGGACTTGATCAAGTTGTATAGGATTCAGATCCAGCGCTTTAGGAACATGCCAATACAACTTTGCGTGAGATTAGACATCTTAAGACGTAATAAGTTTTAACTCAATTCATCTTTCCCAAGCCAAGTTTAATATACCTAGCTACTCATACGAAAAGTAAAGCACACAAAGTAGATAAATAAAAGCGTACTTGTATTAAAATATGAGAATGAAGTGTTACCAAAGGATCCTCTTGCCAGGACCAACCCTTGGCAAGGCTGAAAGCATGTTTGCCCATAAGACTTGTTTCTTCCTCCCCAAAAACTCATTTAAATAAAGCCTAGACTAAGGATAAGAGCAGTAGGGCGTCGTCCCTCCCCTCGAATTGTTTATGTCTCTGATTCATTGCAAGGGTATTTATAGTCTTCCGTGGGCTTGGGCTTCGTGGTAGTGGTGGCTAGGGCTTACGGCGAACATTCCTTCCCGGTCAGATCTTCCGTGTAGAGGGAGATACTCCAGATCCCTCATATATTTTGTGGAAGGAAAAAAATCTGGCACAAATGCCAGCGTCTTGCCCATCATCTTCTGCGCTCCCGGCTGCTTCACTCTTCCTCGTCTTGGCTAATGTGTTCCTCTTGCTCCTAGTAGTTGCAGTGTGATCTCCAGCGGTACCTTGTCTTGAGCTTCAAATTGCCCAAGATGCTCAGTGTGTAAACATGCCTCTTTCTTGAGATGACTTGCAACCTTGACCTGTATCCTGCCAACCCAGACTTGTGTCCTCCTTGACACCAAAAAAAGGAAAATGACTCGATCTCGACCTAAAATAAGACACAAAAAGAGCACGAAAAACGAGCTCATCAACAATCGAGCAATTCTCGCTAAACTAATCACTACCACTCAAGACATTACCTTATAGGGTTATGAAAATCCGCAAGTGCAAATGAATCAAAGTAGCATATAACTAGTCGCGTATACTAATGTCATCGTCAAAGATTAAGAAATATATAATTTCCGAGATTTGGATCAAAGTAACAGTACGTAGAACTTATCTCACTATGAAATGTCACAATATATATGCAAGCATGTGTGTCAGAATATACATACCGATATCATTCTGTGAGCTAAGGTCAGCTCTCGCATCAAATGATACCGCAACCTTTACCGACTAGACTGTCCAAGTCTGTCTAGGTTGTGAACTTTATTCTACAAAGGAGCCAACTGTGATCATTGATCCACTACACAGTCTACAATTGTGGAAGAGGAACTTGTTTGCAATTTAATAATTAAAGAAAATAAATAACAAAACAATTGATAGAAACATTTATTCTTATTAAAATGAAACTGAAAACAAGTTTGATATAACGTCTAAGCAATAAACATTCTTTGAGGAATACAATCTCTAACACTGACCTAGCTCTAAATTACATATATAAATAGAGGAGATGAGGTGGCCTAAAATTTATTCAATTCACACATAAATTTCGGCCACACTCAATGTATGTTTTCATATACGCACACTACACACTCAGAGTGAGTTTTTCGATTTCAATGTATTTCAACCTTGGGAATTCAATTCTTCCCCTTTTGACAAACACTATCGGATTATCGCCCACATGATAGTCGGATTGTATTTAAGGGTCATAGGCTAGAAGTTTCATTGGTCAGATCTGGAGTGGTTTGCGGTTCGTAGCCGATGATACAATACGTCTCTCCACAAGCAGATGATTTGCAAAGGAGAAACGTATGATATTAATTCCACAATTTAATTTCTTCTCTGTGGTATTTGAATTAGAATTGCAGTTTTATTTAAAATATTAGACTTGTGGATCCTGTGTATTGCGAGCCCCTCATACGAGTTCCTTCAGAATGTACATATATAGACGAAGAACTAAATATGAGGAGTTCTACCTTATAAAATGGAATCCTATACACGCAAAGTGTGGGTTTTCTCCTCGATGTTAATGTTATGATAACTGAAATTTGCTACTATTACTTGTCTTCTTAAAAGGTTTACGTTTTATATATGTTTATTGTTTGTGTTGCTTTGCCAACTTATTTATCAATCGAATGTAGATCCTAAGCTAGACGTGATATTTCTAACAAGGATTAACATGTACACCCAAGTTGACTATGAGGTGCTTGTGATCGATCTTCACGCCCGTGGATGGTAGGCCTCATTCTCGGCAGCCCAAGTCAGAAATGAGACTAGCTAGTGAATCTTATGTGAAACATATAAAATGTTTAGTGAGCACATTTATTTCCAATAAAACATTTTGTTGTGTGTCTGTACAATTATATAGTAAGATGTTAACTATTTGACACGTGTCCAGTGAGTATTTTTGTGCTCAACCGCGCCTGCTGCTTTTCCTAATGTGCAGATTGAGTGAGGGTTGATGGGATGGAGGAAGTGTTGAGTTGAATACCCTTTTGCTGCTAATCATGATTTAACCTTGAGCACACATGCATGCTCATATGTGTGCGCATGTATTCAACTTTAAACACTTTGATAACTAGTAGTTGTATTTTAAGTTATTAAGTACATCTTTCGCTAATTGTAATCTATACATCCTCTTGTCATGGATCTAAATTATCAGAATGGATTATGTAAATTAAATTCAACCTTAAATCTCGTATGCCAATTAATTATTTATTTATGCATATATTGATTACACATTGAGAAATAATGACAATTTATTTCTTATTTCTTAATCCCTGTTTCAGGCATATAGCTAATATCGTGCTAATGGGCCGGGATTATTGTTCCCTACAACTTCAACGCAACCTTTTAATTAATTGCAACATACTATCCCTCCAACATTTTCTTAAAAGTAAACATTTGATGTGTTTTACTCTAGGGGTGTTTGCGGTTTGATTTGGTACAGTTTTATACGAAAATTAAATTAAATCATAAAATACGGTTTGTAACTTTTGTGAAATTAAACTAAACTGAATTAACTTTAAAATCGAACCAAACCAAACTAAATTAATATGGTTTGATACGGTTCGATTTGCGGTTTACTATTATTTATTATCATATGGTGTGTTCATTGATTTTCGTATAATGTATAGTTATTGAATGTTTATTCGTTGTTGTGTAAAAGTAAATAAATATAAATATTAGTTTGATAAATAAAATTTATTATCACCTATGTGTCATTTTTTTAGTATAATAAAAAAATATCAACACTAGTATAACACATATACTTGACTAATAAATAAAATAAATTATTTAAAAATTTAATATTTTTCTACTAATTAAAAATTTGAGGTACATAGTTATGAAGAGTAAATGAAGAAAAAGAAATTGAGAAAAATATTTATTGATTTGTTAGATAATCAATCATTATAATTTTAATAATTTATCTCTTACCAAATAAAATAAATAAATAACTTTTATTTAAAATATTATATAAACAAAATATTAATTCAATTAATATATTATGATAATGATACACAATATACATACATAATTTATATTATGTTTAAGTTATTATATACATTAATATATAATATTTATATTACGATTTTGCAATTTGCGCTTTGGTTTGGTTTTTATTTTTTAAAAAATCAAACTGAAATCGCAAACCATAGTTTCATAAAAAAATAAACCAAATCATATATTTTAAACCATAAACCGAACCAAACCTCATAAATACAGTTTGATTTGATTTGGTTTACAGTTTTAACCATACCATGAACACTCCTATCTTACTTTGTCCGTCCCGTTTAAGATGAGGCATTACTTTTGGGCACATGTTTTTAGAAGAGTTGAAAAGTAGTATAAAGGAGTGATATGAATATATTATTTAAAATTATGTGTGTAAAAAGATGTACTAAAAAAGAAACGTCACAATTTAGTTGAGACAACTCAAAAAGTAATGTCTCATTTTAGTTGGGATTTTAAAGTTATGGAAACGCACGGGAAGCGAATGGGCGCTGTGTCGTGGGTCAGTTTCGGGGTGGAGAGTGAAGAGAGACCAGAAGAATGGTTCATTTTGATCCCCGAGCTTTTTCAACCCAAAAACTAACAATCAATGGAATTTTTGTCTATCCATGAACATCTATTCTATCTCTATATCTAGGGGATCTCTCTATACATATAAAATGGCATGATATGATCGTCTTTGTTTGATATGTTCATTTAGTACCAATACAAACGAAAACTAAGCCAAAGTGGAAGGGCCACTATAGAAGCTAGAAGTAGCTAACAAACAATTTTAGAATAACGTCAATAAGCGATATATGTAATGATCAATTTTAGGAAAGCAAATGGGAGGCTTGAAATGTTGGTGAATGAGTTAATGTTTCCCTAAAAAATTTATGAGCTCTACAAAAATAAACGAAAAATATTTCCGTTTAAATCTGTGTGACGTCCATAGAGTAAGCTATAAGAAAATTATGTATAATAAGAATTAGGAATCCTTGATTCTGATATGGGTATTCTTTATATGTTAGTAGCATAAATATCATTTAAAATAAAGATGCAACAACTGCTAATCAACATATACACTACGAAACAAACCACTTTCTTCTCAAATTTAGTTGGGCAAAAAACTTTCCTATTTAGTTTAGCCAAATATTTACAAATTGAAAGAACCCCCCTTTATCACCCATATTTACATGCTCACTAGCAACTTAACAATTTCGTTATTACACACACGCAACACCCACCAACTACTTCCACGGCAAAACACCCATATATAGATATAAAATAAAACAAAAGTATGATTGTGGAATAGAGTATCTTGTCCGACCAACAATGCCTCGTACCCCGTACTTCCTATTCCTCATCTTCATCATGGTCGTCTTACTCGTAACCCCTCCTCCAGAGATCGGGGCGGAGTCGATCTACGACATCCTCCAGCACAACAAGTTTCCCCTTGGGGCTGGTACCGAAGGACACGATGATGAAGTACGAGCTGAACCCTACCACCAGACAGTTCAGGGTGTACCTCAACAACACGTGCAGTTTCAAGGAGTACCGGTATGAGGACTTATTCAAAACCTAATTAATGGGTATCATCAATGAGGAGAAGATCAAGAACCTCAACAGTGTGCAGGTGAAGTTGATGAACTACTGGGCCAATTTTCTCATAGTAGAGATGGTCAACGATGACGAAGATATCGAGTTCTCGGCGGGCTATACGTCGGAAGATTTTCCGGTTTACTATTTCGACAACATACCTCAATGTGGTTGTGGCTTTGACTATGGCCAACCCACCCCCTCCCCCTATCCCCCAGCCTGTTGAAATAAAACTCAGATGAGTATTTTAAGACTAGAAAGGAGATACTAGAAGAGAGAATTTCATTTATGATAGAATGATGGTATAGAAAACCATACATTTGTAGTACATCATATCTCTATTTATAGATCACATGCATGCGTTGCATGATAACCTTCTCCAACAATCTAGATGTAGCTAGGATTCTACTAGACATTTCTACCATCATCTACTCAACAACTCTCAACTACTATCTTTAACAAACTTCTAAATACCATTCCAACGACTCTTATGTTTCTCTCTCCTTTCGGTTGTTATAGAAACTAACATACTCTAACACAGCCCGACTCCTCCACCCTCGAACCCGCCTCCCGCTACACCAACTCCGCCAGTACCGCCAACGCCCCCAACCCCGCTTCCTGAACTTTGGTGGTTCGATAATTAAATAATTATATAACATACATATTGCATGCATCAGATTTAAGATATGGATCTTAATCTCATATATATATATATATATATATTTAGCTTTTTAAGTTTTACTTTGACTATGTAATTATTGTATGACAAATAAAGTATAAGTTAACCATTGATAATTATACATGATCATGTCCTCTTTGGCTGTATTGGAAGACTTGCTATTATCCAGAAATGATAGTTTTATATACATTTATCTAGTGTATTTCTTAAATAGAAAGATAACCCAAGTGAATCGAGTAATCATCAATGATAACCAGAATGTACTTTCTTCCATTTATACTTAATGGTTTAACTAGGCAAAATAAGTCTAAGTGTAGTAACTTCAAGACTCTAGAAGTTGAGTGAGCTACTTTGCTGGTAAAGGATGACATGGTCTGTTTTCCAGCTTGGCATGCTTCACAAATATGATGTTTCTCATATACTTGTTCTGGTAATCCTTCGACTAGCTTATCTCTTGCAATCTTATTGATTGACTTGAAATTGATATGGCTAGGTCGCTTGTGCCATAACCAGCTTTACTCAGACATTGTCTTAGTAACTAGACATGTCTCGATCTGGTTTGTCCATTGCACAATATACAATCTGTCCTGCAATTTCCCGATAAGAAGAATTTCATCTCCTTCCTTATTTTTCACAAAACAGTTGTTAGCATCAAAATGAATTTGATTTCCATTTGCACAGAATTGGCTAGCAGAAAACAAATTATGACTATGATCCTCAACATAAGATACATTAGTGATGGTGGTCTTGCCAATCTTGATATTACCATTTCCTCTAGTATAACCTTTCGAGTTACAACCAAAGGTTACCTGTGGTCTTTCTCTTTCCACATAATCTGATAGAGAGTTCTTGTCACATGTC
Source organism: Leonotis leonurus (assembly GCA_026898415.1). Classification (NCBI taxonomy): domain Eukaryota; kingdom Viridiplantae; phylum Streptophyta; class Magnoliopsida; order Lamiales; family Lamiaceae; genus Leonotis; species Leonotis leonurus. The sequence continues at coordinate 25,433 of JAPKLX010000770.1, forward strand.
ATATGCTTCGAACATCCACGTCTATCAATGACCCCGATAGTTCCTTTTGCTACTTGTCCTCTTCTTGCAGTTCTTCGATCCTACAATTATATAGACTTAGCTACCCTTATAACGAGTGGGTGCTTGGTTAGTAGCAAATGTTCCTTTAGGAACCCAAATAAACTTAGTGTTAGAAACACATGTGTAACAGGTAATCTGTCTTCCTGGTTGGTTTCTCTCAACATTATCCCAGCTTTGTAAACAGATGGATGGTTTCTCTCAACATTATCCCAGTTGATCTTCTTCTTCTTGGTTGATGATGTTTTGGTAGATACCTTCTGCTTCTGGTCTCTATCTTTCCTGACATAGTGAGCAGGTTGACCCTTCATCTGATAATACCTCTAATCTCCTGCTTCTTTCATCATTATCTTCTGGGGTTGATTCTTCTTGTTCTTTAGATCTTTGACATGATTTGGAATGTTCTTCCTTTCAGCCACGAATTTGGTTTCACTAGCTTTTCCAGTATATCCAAGTCCAATTGTTCCTCTTCTTTGCATGTCAATGATCATACCAGCTCGTTCTTGGCTTTTGTTGATCTTGCTCATGTTATCCATGGTTTTCTTCAATTTATATTCAACTACATCATTTCTGTGGATCATGTCCTTTACTTTGGAATTAAGTGAGTAGATCTCTGCATCCTTGGTCTTGATCTATTCTCCCTGATCTTTTACTTGAGCAAAGAACTTGGTGTTTGCTTCACTTAAAAACTTTACTGTCTCTTTATACTTGTGTCGCTTTTGAACATATCATTGATCTCTTCCCATGTAGCATTCATCCTAATCTTCATTTCCTAAATCATTGACAGGTTTATTTGAAGACATAGATATATGAGAATTTACCTCGATCTGGCCGAGTCCATTGTCAATTCCCATGTAGCATTCATCCAAATCTTCTTCTGTGTCTTGCCCAAAGAATGCCTCATCATTTTCTGATGAATTATCAGATAGATGACTTGAGCTACTGGAGTCTTCTTCAGCCAGCATAGCTTTGCGTTGAGCTTTGAGATTGCGACCTCTTTTAGCTCTTAGTTCTTCTCTCTAACTTTTGGATAAGTCAGGACAGTCTGTTTTGAAGTGACCTGTTCTGCCACAGTCTGTTTTACCATTACTCTTTGATTTGCTTTTGCTATCAGATCGATCTGATTCTCTATTCTTCTGGTATCTATTCTTGTTCTCTTTATAGAATCTGCGAATTCCTTGAGCAACTTGTCATAACCTCCTTCTTTTGATACAGCAGGTACTACTAGTCCATCTGCTATGCAGTTCACTTTAAAGGCTACTTCTTTCTCTTTCTATGAATTGCTCTCGTTCTTCTTGCTTGATGTATGATTTGATCCATGCATTCTTCCGATGTCACATTCATGCACAGTCAGATTGTCAAATAGTGCTTCAACTGACAGATCGTTGAAATCAGCACATAGTGGTTGCATGGCAGAGTATATCTCTTAGCTTGGTGGCAACGCTCTGAGTATCTTGAGATTCTTCTCTCGCTGAGTGTACTTGTTCTTGTTTAATGTAGAAACTTCAAGTAGTACTTCAATGAATATGTTCTTCATCTGCTCGATGGTTTCTCCAGACTTCATCTTTAATTCATCAAATTTGTTGCACGCCAGAGACAACTTGTTCTCAATCATGGCTTCTGATCCTAAGCTGAGTTATCGTAGTGCCTCCCACATCTCTCAGACTATAACCAGATCTTGGATCTTGGCAAGATGGACTCCTTTAACAGTGCTGGAGATGATCCCCTTTATAAAATCATCCAGATTTGCTTCACGTCGTTCTTCTTATGTATACGTTCTGGGATCTTTGAGCACGGTCTCTTTGACTACACCAGTGTCTGTGATGCGAGTCTTCTCTTCGTATATGGCCAATGGTCCTTCCTTTATCACTTTCCACATCAGATAGTGATGAGCTTTTAGACACATCTTGATTCTGAAACTTCATTCTCTATATCCTTGGATGGAGAATTCTTGACATGCCCTAATGACAGAAGATTCCATAATGACATATAGTATGCACGTGAATGAAAAAGGTTTTCCTAGATCTATTCAAGTTGACCACGTAGGTTTCAACCTTATGAAACAGAAACAATGGTCCTATGAACCACTGCTCTAATACCACATGTTGGTCCCGAAAGAGCAAGGTTTGGTGTATGGGGGGGGGGGGGGAATACACCAAATACAAAATTTACATTTTACTTGACTAATTACTTAGAGAGGTTAAGCTTTCTCAAAAGGAGATTGCTCAAAAATGACTGACCAGATAGATGACCAGATCGATACACGGTTTGTCCAGATTAACTCCCTTGTGAAAACACTTAGCAAATAGCAAGAGTAATCTTGTTATCCAACAGAGCGCTGTGTGCGGAAAATGGTGGACTTCGTATGTGCTCTTTACTAGAAAACCTTTGCAAATCTTAACCGAATAGTTTAGCAGATTGATTAAGAATGAAGATTGTATGGACGTGCTAGTTAGTGAATCAACAACTGAAGGTAAATATGCAAAATATAAATAACACAGTTGTTTTACGTGGTTCGGGAAACTCCCTACGTCCACGGCCGAATCCAAATTAGATTGAATATCCACTACTAGGATACTCTCTTCTTTATACTCGCTGAGAATGTGCCAAAAGTTTAAAACACAATCTAGTTGAAATTTATGCACGAATAAGGGTCGTGTCCCTTTACAACTTATAGTATACAACTGCAATAAGATATCTTCACGTTAATCCACTAGTAAACTTCTAGCTAGCGAAGCTATCTTCCTTCTCGATAAGGCAAACTTGAATCGAGTGGTGTGATTTTGATCACGAACGGCTTAGAACATGATCTCGTGCGTTGAAATCTTCTCAAGGAATTCTTCGTTGAATGAGTTGATTTCTGAGCAGAATAACAGCTTGATAAAATTCTTGAAGTATCTGTACTCTTCAAGTCTTGGTTCCAAGCTTTTATAGGTGTAAAATTTGAAATTCTAACCGTTGGTCTTGATTAGCTTGAAGTAAATGTTGATTGCCAATCAGGAATTCGAATCCCAGAATATCTCATCTTGCCTTGTGTGAAAGGTTGACCAATCCCTTGAAATATGGAAAGCAAATCGTGATTGATGCTTCTTTTCTTCTTCGCACAATGATTGATTCTCCTTCCAAAACTTGATCTCCAATAGATAAGCTTTCCTTCTTTGTGAGATCTGGTGATGTGGCGAGATCATTTGGAATTCTCCTCAGTCTATCTGGACAAACAAGTTGTTGGGAAGTGGACTCCAGCACCTCCCGGAGGGGGGGTCCTCCGTGTATCGTACCCGAGAGAACTTATGGGAGTGCGGCCTGCCTCAGTCGAAAAGGGCCTGCACTATCATTGTTGACGAGAGGTTAAATGAATTGATTAGTACTACTCATACCAACATGGTGCATCATCTTTTCAGGTGACCCCTTAGTAGAAACTCCAAGGTTAAGCGTGCTTGGCTTGGAGCAATACTATGATGGGTGACCTACTGGGAAGTGTCCTGGGTCAGCCTGTCAGTGAGGACAAAGCAGGCTGGGAAAGAAAGTGTTGGTGTGTGGGGCCAGTACGTC
>JAPKLX010000770.1:29051-46035 GCA_026898415.1 Leonotis leonurus
CAAAGCAGGCTGGGAAAGAAAGTGTTGGTGTGTGGGGCCAGTACGTCAATTCTGATGGGCGCTCCCGATCCAACACAAGTGAATGTAAGATGACCGGGTTGATCTGGTCTAGGCTGGCTCACTTTATGGTACTGATCTTGTCATAGAAGATTGATATCGATATGGTCCAACATCAACCTGTTTCAGTAAAAGGCTCCAAAGCATCGTTGCAATCTCAGTGAAGAATTTCTTCAGCAACCAAAACAAGTGGCCATCGATCAGATCATCTGCTTGCTTATAGTCTGTTGTTGATCTGGTCCTTGAACAAAAGACATAATGCTTTCTATAGGATGTAATCCTTTACACTTTAAGTCATTCTCTAATCTGATCTAAAGATCATGTTCTCTATCAAATTCACTTTATATGACAGTGATCTGGTACAGGTAGAACAGATTGAGACCTAGCAAACAGAATAAAAACTAAGTGTGTTTCGAGAGAACATCATCAAAACTAAATATTATGGGGTTCCCAACAACTACTGATGTTGTTGGCAGATACATCTTAGGATGTGCAGTAACTATGTTATGAAACCCTAAATGGAGATTTAAAACGGTTAATAACATATAATTATCATCTCTAAAAAGCAAAATACACTAAATATGTCCAATATCATCAAGAACACGAAGAACACTATGTGACGGTTTTCCATTTTTCCAGTATATCACATAACACATGTTTTGTTCAAACAATCATATAAACATATATATAATACTCATATCATAATCATGAAATTAAAAAATATTATCAAACAGAAATATTAAAAAACTTTGTACTTCTTCATAGTCGCAAAACTTTATTCCAGCTTTTGGAAGCCATGGGTGTTATAAACAGCAAAGGGTTCGGGTGAAATGTATTGTTGAACTTCAGCAACACGAGCAGGAAACAACATGTTCTTCGGTGCCATTTTTGAAAGATTTGAAGGATTCAAAAGATTTTTGAATAGAGTTTTTAGTAAGAAATCAAGAGTGAAATAGAAGTAAAGTAACTGAGAGTGGACACATATATATATATTCAAGGGTTGATTTTATTCCTCCCCTTTTAACTTTCCCACTTTAGCACTTAGTTTTGCCGCCTTTCTGACGCGTCTGATACACGCGATAGGTATCTAGGTTTGAGATGCGGCGCGTGTCAGCTTTCCTCCATCACTGCAACTTTCCTTTTCCTATTTTAGGAAATGATTTACCTTGATTACACTTACCAATATCTATTATAATCATCACAATTTAGAAGATTTAGTAAATTTTGTCAGATAAATAACTTTATAGACTAAGATTATGGCGGTTGTTAAATCAAAAATCGATATGAATTTCTGAGTTCCCCCTTGATTAAGGAATCTTTTATGGAAAATTAATTTCCATGCGGTATGGCGAAAACTTCTTCCATTTTGACAAGTGTTTGACTACTCGAGATGATCTAGTCTTTATATCTTCAATATGTTGTCAGCTATCGATCTGATCCTGATGATCTGGTGTGTGAAGTGTTCTGGTCTTCTTTTTCCAGTGTGCTGCTTCCAATCAGTCTGTTTCTGTTAATTTTCAAATTGATCTGATATCAATCTGGTTCGAGATAGTCTGTCACATGAATTTCAACAATAATATAACTGTAATCTGTATCTTCTCAATCTGCTACATGATCTGCTGTCGATCTGGTTTAATTATCCAAACTTAGCAATCGTAGCTTTCCACATAGCATCTTGAATCTCACTTCTGGTAAAGCTTTTGTTAATATATCAGCTCGCTTTACTTCCGTATGAATCTTCTCAATCTGTACATGCTTCCTCTCAACATGATCTCTTATAAAATGATGTCTCACATCCACATGTTTACATAATGTATGTAAAACTAGGTTATGTGTAATAGCAATAGCACTCGAGTTGTCACAGAATATATGTATCTCATTTACATCGATCTCATAGTCTTTGAGCTGCAGTTTAAGCCAAAGTATCTGTGCACAACAGCTTCCAGCGGCCATGTACTCTACTTCTGTTGTTGATGTATCAACAGATATCTGCTTCTTTGAGAACCATGAGATCAACTTGTTTCCAAGAAACTGACACTTCCAGAAGTTAATTTTATGTCTAGCTTACATCCTGCATAATCTGAGTCAGAGTAACCAGTTAATTCAAAGTTATCATCACATGGATACCATAATCCTATGTGTGTTGTTCCTTTGAGATATCTTAATATCTTCTTGGCTAATTCCATGTGTGATTCTTTCGGGTGGGCCTGGTATCTTGCACAAACTCTAACTGCAAAAGTAATGTCAGGTCGACTAGTACTTAGATATAACAATGATCCAATGATACCCCTATATTGAGTTATGTTTGCTGGTTTGCCCTCTGGATCTGGGTCAATCTTCCCATTGGTCTGTGTTGGTCCCGAAAGAGCAAGGTTTGGTGTATGGGGGGGGAATACACCAAATACAAACTTTTCAGTTTACTTGACAAGTTAATAGAGAGTTCAAGCTATTCTATATAGGAAATTGCTTGGTAGATAACTAGACAGATCGATATGCAGATCGATTGCAGTTTTAGTCCAAACAGATTGCTCTCTTAGTGAAAACACTTGTCTAATAATAAGAGTGATCTTATTACTTTCTGAGTGTTGAGTGAGTGCGGAATAATGGTTGATTAGTGATTGCTCTTGTTTAGAAAACCTTACGAATTATCCAGATTGTTAAGGAGATTGATTGAGATGCAGATCGAATGATAGTGTGGAAGGTTAGAATAATAAACAACAGAAAATAAAGATGCAGGAATGTAAAGCACACAGTTGTTTAACGTTGTTCGGGAAATCCCTACGTCCACGATCTGGTCAAAACTAGACCAGATTATCCACTACTAGGATACTCTGCTTCTTTATACTCGTGGAGAACGAGTCACAAGTATCAATCACAACTAGAGAGATACTTATGCACGAAATAAGGGTCGTGTCCCTTTACAACAGATTACTTCTACATTACCACTAGAAAACTACTAGCTAGCAGGGTGATCTCCTTTCTCTCGATAAGACAGACTTGAATCGAGGTGGTTGGTGTGATGTAGAATCACAGAATTTTGAAGCTCTAAGTCTGGATAGCAGATTGATTGCTTGAAAGTATGTTAATAGTCTAGCTTCGCGTGTGTTCTCTCTATTTCTCCAGATCTCTAACTTCAACTATATAGGCATTGAACTTGAAATTCTAGCCGTTGTTGATTGGTGTGAGATAGATGATATATTGCCAATCAATGATTTCCATCATAATTGTTCTTGCCATATAGGAAAGGTTGACTCAATCTTTGAGTTATGGAAAGCAGATTGCTAACGGTCTCTTTCCTTCTATGTGTTAACCGAAGATCTTCTTTCCAATCCCAGTTGGATGGACTTTTAATCTTGACATGGCAAGAGCATATGATGTGTAGGATGATGTCAGCTGGTGGTATTGATGACTCAATCGTTCTGGTTTCTCGCTGTAGGCATCGATCTGGTCATCGATCTGGTCGCTGTCTGTTACAGCAGATCGATTCCTTTTGGCGTGAAATCTTGACCTTCATCCTATACTAAGTTGAGATTGACTTCTATAAGAATATTTCCTTTACATTTCAAGTCATCTCCTAATCTGTTCCATAACAAGATTCACTTTATCTCTAGTGATCTGTTTAACACGTAGAACAATTTAAATTCTAAGATAACTAAGTGTGTTTCGAAAGATCATCAAAACTAAATTACTTAGGGTTCCCAACAATTTCCCCCTTTTTGATGATGTCGAAACCACACTTTACAGTAATATCCTATCAGCTCTTAAAGGTGATCTGGTCTGATAACCAGATTGATGATTGATCGTTATTAAGTTTATAACGTTTAGGATATTTTATATGTGTTCTGGACAATAGAGTGTTGTCATCAGAAACTCAAGGAGACTTCATATATATATATAAGGGCAAATAGAGTTTACAGATTTTATCATCACAAGAATAAGACATGCAGATCATAATGATAAGACAATTATAGCTATCTGCTCTTTCTTCTCTCTTCTTGTTGCTTCTTCATTTTTGCCCTTGTCTCATCCGAGATCAGCTGCACACATTCATAAACACCTTCTCTTATCCTTATGTAGTCAGGGTCTTCTGCGTCAACTTTGTACCCTCTGTTCTCCGTGAGCTGGTTTATATAGGTGAGCAGAAAGGTCTTGTCAGGCAGATCAGTCCCTGGAATGGTTGGGCATGTTTTGTATTCCCTTTCTGGGGCAGTGATCTGGATTTTAGCCTTTGCAGCAGCTTCTCTTATGCCTTCAACCAAGTCTCTAGCATCATTCATGTCAAGGTAGAGATTAAAGGCCTCATTGGTCGTTCCTTCGCTGTATGCAGGCTCCTTGACAAAATATCTGCACATTATGAATCCATCTCTCAACCCTTCCCATCCTTCTCTTAAGTTCCGAACCACGTAAAATAACTGTGTTATTTACTTTCTGCATTTTTATTCCAGTTGTTTTTATTCACTATCTGTCACTCTCATACAAATTGCATTCTTAATCAATTCTCTAAATACCCGACTAAGTTTTGAAAGGTTTTCTAACCAAAGAGCACCGACTAAGTCCACCATTATTCCGCAGACAATACTCTGTTAGAAAATAAGATCACTCTTACTTTCTGGTTTGTGTTACTCACTTGAGAGATTCTGCTTGGACAGAACAATATTGATTAGATAGTCAATCTGGTCTGTCACGTTCAGCAATCTGTAATCTAGAAAGCTTAAGTCTCTCTCATTAATTAGTCAAGTAAACTGAAAAGTTTGTATTTGGTGTATCCCCCCCATACACCAAACCTTGCTCTTTCGGGACCAACAAGTGGTATCAGAGCGTGGTTCATACGACCATCGTTGTGTTTCACAAGGTTAATACCTGCGTGGTCAACTTGAATAGATCTTAGAAAATCTTTTTCATTCACTAGCATATTATCTGCTATGGAGTCATCTGTTATCAGGGCATGCGAAGAATTCTCCATCCAAGGCTACAGAGAGTGGAGTTTCAGAATCAAGATGTGTCTCAAGGCTCATCACTGCCTGATGTGGAAGGTAATTGAAGAAGGACCATTGGCCATTACTGAAGAAACAACTCGCATCACTGAAACAGGAGTTGTTAAAGAGGATATACTCAAAGATCCCAGAAAATACACACCTGAAGAAAGAAGAGAAGCAAATCTTGATGATTTTGCTAAAGGAGTTATTTCCAGTACTGTAAAAGGAGTCCATCTGGCTAAGATTCAAGATCTCGATACAGCCAAAGAAATGTGGGAAGCCTTGAGAGATCTTAGTCTAGGCTCTGAAGCAATGATTGAGAACAAGCTGTCCCTAGCATGTAACAAGTTTGATGAATTCAAGATGAAACCTGGAGAAACCATCGAGCAGATGAAGAACAGGTTCATTGAAGTACTACTTGAAGTTTCTGCCTTCAAAAAGAATAAGTACACACAGAGAGAGAAGAATCTCAAGATTCTTAGAGCTCTACCACCAAGCTGGGAAATATATTCAGCTATGCAACCTCTACGTGCTGATTTTAATGACTTATCTGTAGAAGCACTATTTGATCATCTAGCTGTCCATGAATGTGACATCAGAAGAATTCACGGACCAGATTATTCCTCTAGTAAGAAAAGTGAGAATAACTCAAAGAAGGAGAAAGAGACTGCCTTCAAAACGAAGTGCAAAACAGAAGAATCAGCAGCCTCTGCCACAACAGAAGAAGGAGGTTATGATAAGTTACTCAAAGAATTCTCAATGATTGCAAAGAGAATGGACAAAATGGAAATCAGATCAAGAAAGTATCGAAGGTTCTACAGAGACAACAACAGTAGATACCAGAAGAACAAAGAAGTAGAAAGATCTGATGACAAAACAGAAAGTAGAGGTAATGGTAAAATCACTAATCCTACTGACTATACTTGTTATGGTTGTGGGAGAACAGGCCATTTCAAAACAGACTGCCCAGATTTATCTAAAAGTCAAAGAGAAGAACTACGAGCTAAGAGAGACAGAAAACTAAAAGCTCAACGTAAAGCCATGATAGCAGAAGAAGATGACTCTAGCTCAAGTCACCTGTCAGATAGTTCATCAGAAGATGATGAAGCATTCTTTGCCAATGAAGAAGAAGATTGGGATGAATGCTATGTAGGACTAGACAACGGTCTGGATGATGAAGAGGATCAGAAGACTGCAAGAAGGTACAAGTTAGCTAAAGGTGCAATCTGGATCATAGATAGTGGCTGTTCGAAGCACATGACATGTGACAAGAATCTACTGTCAGACTATATAGAGAAACCAGGTCCTCAGGTCACTTTTGGATGTAATTCAAAAGGATATACCAGAGGATACGGAAACATAAGAGTTGGCAAGACCACCATCACAAATGTATCATATGTTGAGGGTCTTAGCCACAATCTGTTTTCTGTAAGTCAGTTCTGTGCTAACAGTAATCAAATTGTTTTTGATGCTAACAATTGTTTCGTGAAAAGCAAGGAAGGAGATGAGATACTCCTTACCGGAAAATTGCAGGATAGGTCATCTGGAATACAACCGATGATAATGATATTAATGTTCCATCTAATGCTGAAGTAATAAGCTCACAGCAAGGGGGAACAGAACACATCATTCTGGATCTTAACAGATCAAGAATTCAACCAGAAGGTAATCAACCAGAAGAAGGAGATAACAATGAACAAAATCACGATCAACCAGAAGAATCAAGAGATACAAATGGTTGGAACAATAATCAAGAAATTGAAGAACCAGAAGTGGACAATCCTTTTCAAACATCTCATCCAGAATTTGAGGACCCAACAAATGAACCAGAACCTGAAATATCAGAAGAAGAAATGACCAGCAGGAGGAGATGGATACAGGACAATCATCCTCCTGGACAGATTGTTGGGAACCCGAGAGATAGAGTAAGAACCAGAAGAATGCATGGAGAGAGTGCACTTCTCAGTTGCTATCTATCATGTGTTGAACCCTCTGACATTTATGAAGCACTCAAAGATGCAGACTGCGTCATTGCTATGCAAGAAGAACTCAATGAGTTTAAAAGAAACCAAGTCTGGTATATGGTAGACAGACCAAATCATCAGGGAGTAATAGGTGTCAAATGGGTATTCAAGAATAAACGAGATGAAAATGGAGAAGTAGTCAGAAACAAGGCTAGACTTGTTGCAAAGGGATACAGTCAACAGGAAGGTATCGACTTTGACGAGACTTTTGCACCAGTTGCCAGATTGGAAGCAATCAGATTATTTCTCGCATATGCAGCATACAAGAGATTCAAAGTGTACCAGATGGATGTTAAAAGTGCATTCCTAAATGGTATACTTGAAGAAGAAGTATATGTTGAACAACCACCTGGTTTTGAAGAAGGAAATCCTGATCAGAAGGTATATAGATTAGCTAAAGCTATCTATGGATTAAAACAGGCACCAAGAGCGTGGTATGAGACGCTATCAACTTTTCTGCTGGAATCAGGTTTCAAGAGAGGTTCTGTTGACAAAACACTGTTTGTCATTAAAGTCAAAGAACATATCCTTTTGGTGCAGATATATGTAGACGACATAATTTTTGGATCTCAATCTTCTCATTTATGTGATAAATTTGCTGAACTAATGAAAAACAAATATGAAATGTCCATGATGGGCGAGATGAATTTCTTCTTAGGCTTGCAGGTAAAACAGCTAACAGATGGTATTTTTGTAAACCAAGCAAAGTACATTAACGATCTGGTCAACAAGTTTGGAGTTAAAGACAGCAAGCCAGCCAAGATTCCAATGCAAACGAATGGAAAGATAGACCCAGATCCAGAAGGCAAACCAGCACCTATAACGAAATACAGAGGCATAATTGGCTCACTATTATACCTAACTGCAAGTCGACCAGATATCACGTTTGCAGTAGGAGTATGTGCTAGATATCAAGCCAATCCCAAAGAATCACATATGGAAGCTGTCAAAAAGATACTTCGATATCTTAAAGGAACAACTCACATTGGTCTCTGGTATCCGCATGACGACAACTTTGAACTAACAGGCTATTCTGACTCAGATTATGCAAGATGCAAACTGGACAGAAAGTCTACCTCTGGCACATGTCAGTTTCTAGGAAACAAGTTGATATCTTGGTTTTCAAAGAAACAGACATCTGTTGCCACATCAACAACAGAAGCAGAATATATGGCTCCTGGAAGCTGTTGTGCACAAATCTTATGGTTGAAACAGCAACTAAAGGATTACGAGATCGAAGTAAAAGAGATACTAATATTCTGTGACAGTTCAAGTGCAATAGCTATAACACAGAATCCAGTACTTCATACAAGGTGCAAACACGTTGATGTGAGACATCATTTTATTAGAGATCATGTGGAGAGAAAGCACATCCAGATCGAGAAAATTCATACAGATATCCAACGTGCTGACATTTTGACTAAAGCTCTGCCAGAAGAAAGATTTAAAATGCTGTGTGGAAAGTTTGGGTTACTAAGTCTGGATGATAGAACAACAGAAGGTTAACAGAATGTTAACAACAGAAAGTCAACAGAATGCTAATAGCAGAAGGTTAGCAGAATGCTAATAGCAGAAGGTTAGCAGAATGCTAATAGCAGAAGGTTACCAGAATGATAACAACAGAAGGTCACCAGAATGTGAAATTTCCAGAACGTTGACAACAGAATGCTGTCAAGAATTACTTAATAATAATTTCACGTGTAATAACTTACTCAAATAAGAGTGTCACGTGGAAATTATTTCTTAATTACTAAGTCAAGGGGAACTTTTTGAGGAAACTGAAGCGACCAAGATAAAAGACGTCACTTCCCATAATTAATCTACGAGATTGCAGTCTGAAAAGTTATTTCTTTTCCTAGATTTTCTAAATCTTCTATTTTTGTGATGATTAGCACAACTTTGGGAACTGGGATCGAGAAAATCTCTGCAAGAAATAGAAAAAGGGAAGTTGCCGAAAAGAAAGAGATACGCACACGCTCGCCTAAAAACCCTAGGATCTAGAGCGTATATCTCACGCAAGGAAAGACGGCAAAATAAAGAATGAAGCGGGAAATCTACAAAGGGAGATATTCACTCAACCCTTCATTTTCTATGTTATATATATGCGATATACATCTCTGAACTGTTCACCTTCACTTTCCTTGCACTGAGCACTACTTTCATTAAGCACTTAAGTTTTTCTTAACCAGTTTTCTCTGCAAAAATCTTCCCAAAACATTTTGCGTCTTGATCATGGCACCCCAAACAGATACTTTCACCTGAACCTTATGCTGTGCTTGACACACACGGATTTCGAAAACTTGAAGAAATCTTTGCCATGGTTACACGCTGCAAAGGTTTTCAGTTTATTATTTATTCATTATATTTGCAACTTGCTACATGAATTACTTTACCTGACCTATGAACTGTTAAAATGTCCTATTCTTCTAATTTACTGTTCATATTTGTTCACATAAACTGATGGATATATATATACATTTGCTTTGAATGTTCTTATGAAATTAGGTTTCTGCAACATTGTCACTTCGCACCCGAATATGTTTTTGGCAAAACAAGTTGCCACATTTTATCTAACATGGCAGAATGACAAGCATGGATTTGAGGCCAATGTGCTGATGCCGATTGGTGACAGAACAAGCAAAACACCATACAACGTGATTGAAATGATTAACCAGGCATATAGGGTGAAGGACGAAGGTCTAACATTAGATGATATCACTCCTGCGCAACTACAAGAAGCAGTGGAAATAGTGATGGTGATACCGATCAAATATACTGGGAGAATGTTTCAGCGCGCTTTACTACAACCGGGTTTCAAGTTACTGCTTGAATTGGTTCAGAGAATCTTTCTCAACCATAGTGGCTCATATGATCAAGTGACTCCTGAGAAATTCTGAATTCTCACAGCCGTTGTCCTCAATCTTCGAGTCAACTAGAGTAGAATTCTGTTTGAACTGATGGCCAAGGAAGCAAAATTGATCACTTATACCAAGGATAGCAGAGGCAGAGGAACTTCAGTGGAAGTTAGAAGGAATCTACGAGATTCCACCAAGATCAGTCTGATGATAGAACGATTTTTCAAGCAAAAAGTCTGGGATGATGCTGTGGAATTCAACACCAATCTCTCCATACCCAAAGATCAACATCAGCTTGAGATGTCTTTGGGACTCGCACCACAATTTTTCAACAAAATACCTGATGAGGTGCATCGAGTGGCAGCTCTGGAAATGGGCAGTTCCAACCCTACATGGATACCACCTACTAAAGGTGTTGAAAAGAAGAAAGAGAAAGCTCCCAAAGAGAAAGTTGTAAAAGAAAAGACAGCTCGTAAACGAGGAAGTTCTGTTGAAACAGAAACATCAGCATCGCAGCCCAAACAAAAGAAACGTCGACTACAGAAAGTACAAGAGCCTTCTCCACCACCAGCAGATACAGCAGAACAGACAGATATGCCAGAACACACACCCTCAGAACAAGAAGCAGAGGCACCACAAGCAGCAGCAGAACAAGCAGAGAACCCAGCTGCTGATGTGGAACCTGAATCAAGCTCTCATCCATATCAAGAGAAAGACTTTGAAAGTGTATCAACCACTCTAAGTAAATGTTGCAAAAGCTAAATAAAAACACACGAGATAATTTTGCGTAGGTTGTGTTAATAAACAACCTACACGGCAGCCTTACGGCCAAAAAGAATAATCAAAATAAGTGTTGTGTTGCTACAATGTTTAGCACCACACAACATCAACACTTCTTACAAAAACACTAAACGTACGATCTACAAGGCTGAAGATCATACACACTAAACTACGAATTTAATCTGCAAAATCATGTCTATCTAACCTCTTATATCATCTCAAAATCCGCACTGAACTTAATGAATGACTCTAGTATTTATAGATAGACTACATGGGCTTGGGTCCATGAATATAGCAACTCCTGGCCCATGTCTTCCACAATTTTCGCAGTCAGTTGTTCAGTTGTTGCTCCCCGCATAACAGCCTGGAATTGTGGAACCACTTCAGTTGGTTGTTGACTCCTGGATTTGTGGAACAGAATTCCACTAGCATGAATATCTCAACTGCATGACAACAGTTGGTTGTTGACTCCTGGATTTGTGGAACAGAATCCTACTAGCATAAATATCTCAACCGCCTAGTAAGACTTGGTCTTCCCTCTAGTCTCCGTGCATCCTTCAAGTCTTCACGTGTCTTTCAAGAGACGCCAAGTCAGCCTTCCACGTGGTTGTGGACCTGGATGCTGAGTCACTGCCAAATCAGCCTTCCACGTGGCTATGTACCTGGATGTTGAGGTGAACAACAACATTCCTATGAAGAAACACAAAAACACACATGTTAGGTCAACATCCCAAATAACAGCAGACTTAAAATACCTAACAGACTTCTCTCCTGCCAGAACACCCAAACCCTCACCAAACAGAATGGAGAGAATTAGTGAGGATGACGAGGAAGGAGAGTCTGCAGATGAGGAGGAAGAGAGGAAACGACAGGCAGAGAGTGTTATTAATCTGCTTGAGAATGAAGCAGAATATTCTGTGCTTCAAGAATTTCCCAACATACACCTACTTCCAGAAAGCTTGGGAACAGCAAGACGCGTCAAATTTTACTTGCTGGTCAAGGACAGCGAGTATTATATTTTTGATGCATTACTCCAGATTAAATCAATTGATGAGCTGAAGAAAGAAGAAGCAACATTACTCAGTCTGCTTCAAGTCTCCACTGTTCAAGAAGTGAGAGCAGAATACCGCCAACTCATTTCTGGGCTCATGCAGCATGAGGCAGAAAAATTGAACATCACTCTGCCGACAACACATCCTGAAGCACAGATGGAAGAAGCAGCACCAACAGAACAACCACCACAACCAGAGCAGGGCGAAGCTTCATCCAAGACACCTGCCAAGAAAACTCCTATCATCGACCTTGACTCAGGTGATGATGAACCAGTAGGCCAGAACATTGGTGGAGAGCCCAGCAATGAAATCTACACACAAGGAGCTGCACAGAAGCTGAAGAAGCACATCAACTTCTATACCATGGAGGAGATTCTGGAGAGAGAAACCAAAAGTTTTAACAACTACCAACTTGACAATCTGATCACCCTTCGAGTTGAAGATCAGATGATAGATATCTGCAACACCCTCCAAGAAAAAGCAACCCAGATTCTTTCTGACTTTAATCAACATCAGAAAGACTACGTCAATGACATGGATCGTGACATCAGAGGCAAGCTCAGAACAATCAGGAAGGAGTTGGATAAAAAGATAGATGATGACCGCCTACAAAATGAAGCAGAGCAGGCCAAGATCAATCTTCATCTTACCAGCATGGAAGAGAAGGCAGAAAAGACAACATCTCTGGTAGCTGATCTGTTAGCAAAACAACAAGAGACCATTGCTGCTGTTGTAGCACAGAAAGGCACCCAACTTGCTGCTCAGTTGAAAGAAGATACTGACTTATCCATCCATTCTCAATTTGCCAAATTTGAAAATGAAAAATTTGTGGAGCTGATGCAGAAACATCAAGTGGATGTGTTAAATAATCTTCTTTATCCTAACCCAGAAGAATTTGAAGTTCAGAGCAACCGCATTACTGCTGTGGAAGAGCTGCAAGAAACCTATGACAAGACTCTGTCCACAATGAACAGCAGGCTCGAGCAAAAACTAAATGCCACTGACCAGACAGTCAATCTGTTGCTCGGGTACAAGGCTGATGCTGAAGAAAGAATGGAGAAGATGTCAGAGGAGATTACCTCGCTTCGAGCACTCATCAAGACTCTTTTTGATGATGTCGAAAAGGGGGAAATCCCGAGTGAAAAAGGCAGCAAAGGAGGCAAGAGTATTGCTACAACAGAGAAGGAACCAGAACAAGCAAGTACTGAAGCAGAAACACCTGTGTTTTCAATGGAGAAACCAAAGGAAAGACCTACCACTCCCCCAAGGCCAGACCCTACTTTGCTCGGAACAGAAACAGCTCAACCAACATCTCACACTCTCATGGACAAAGGAAAGAAACCAGTGGATGAAGGAGACCAGATTGTTGAATTACTGTTGTTTGGAGTCAGCATGGAGCAGGCATGTGACCCAATATTCAGAGCTCAGTTTTACAAAGATCAGGCAGAGAGAGAAGAAGATAGCAGCACAAGAAGTCAAGGAAAAATCCTATCAAACACCTTTCTCCTCGCCCTCGTCCACAGAACGCTCACATCAGCAGTCATCACAATCAACCACCCAGTCCAAGAAGAAGAAAAAGAAATCATTCTCTTGGAATCTTTCCCTGCAGAAGAAGACACCAAATGACGCATGGGTCCCAGAGAATGATCAAAATGATTGGGAGAAGGTTAAACAAGGATTTATCTTGAACAGATACTTTTTGAAGGAGCCCACATATTCAGAGTCAACTCCAGATGAGGACTTCAACAGATATCTGGACAACTTCAGTGACCAGGGGCTAGTACAGAGGATTAGAACTGCAGCCTCTAACGCCAAGATACAGATCAAAGCCCCGGAGAAGGAATACATGGTCTGCCCAACAATACCAGGCAGTAATATTCCTGACGAGACTTACATTTTAAATTACATCAATCAACTGGCCAAGATCAAGGGATATAAGATCGACAATCATGATCCAAATTACGCCAGGGTGAGAGACGGAATTTATGAGAGCATTCAATTAGTCTCTGATGCACAGAGAGAGAAGATGAAAAAAGGCGGAGCAGCCAGATGGTTCTCTTAGATAGATCTTATTTCTTATCTTCTGTTTTTGCTCTCTGCTATTTTTGTGCTGACCACCTGTACTTATCAATTCTGATATCTATTTGATGTGGAGTTTTTCTGGAGACAAAATCTTACTGTCACATTTTTTCTCTTGTTATTTATTGTTATTTATTGTTATTTAACTTAAATAACAATTGGCTAACCCATCCAGAACATGATACATGTTAATTTGGTTACGCTGATTAAGTGTGGTTTCGACATCATCAAAAATGGGGAAATTGTTGGGAACCCCACAGATAATTTAAGTTTTGATGATGTTATCTCGAAAACACACTTGATATTATTCATGTTCTGTATTATTTCTATTTGGTCTTCTTTTAAATAGACAGAAAGCTGAACCAGCAAGTCTTGGACAGAAAGCTGAACCAGCAAGTCTTAGACAGAAAGCTGAACCAGCAAGTCTTGGACAGAAAACTGAACCAGCAAGTCTTAGACAGAAAGCTGAACCAGCAAGTCAGAAGGCTGAACCAGCAAGTCTTGGACAGAAGGCTGAACCAGCAAGTCTTAGACAGAAAGCTGAACCAGCAAGTCTTGGACAGAAAGCTGAACCAGCAAGTCTTGGACAGAAAGCTGAACCAGCAAGTCTTAGACAGAAAGCTGAACCAACAAGTCTTAGACAGAAGGCTGAACCAGCAAGTTTTAGATAGAAAGTTGAACCAGCAAGTCCTAGACAGAAAGCTGAACCAGCAAGTCTTAGACAGAAAGTTGAACCAGCAAGCCTCGAACAGAAAGTTGGAGCAAATCAACTTTAACAGAAAGTTGTTCAACCAGAAAGTTGTTCAACCAGAAAGGGCATAACCAGAAGGTTCCAACCAAGACAGAAGAGTTGAACCAAACCTGTCAATAATGGTAACAGATCAATAGAGCCATCAAAACCACCAGATGACAATGCCCTTCTCATCATATCTCTTATCACGTCAATATTAAAGTTCATCCATCGAGAATTGGAAAGAGAATCACTGATTGAACACGAAAAAGGAAAGTAATCACCGTTGATCTGCTTTCCATTCATAGAAGATTCAGTCAACGACCCTACAAGGAAAGAAGAGATATGATTGATTGGCAATCCAAAAATCAAATCACGCCTATCAACAAACGGCTAGAATTTCAAGATTCAAAGCCTATATATGTTTGAAGATTTAAAGTCTGAAGATGCAAGCAATATATTACTGAAATACTCTCAAGCAATTCAATCACACATCAGACAAAAGCTTCAAACCGTTCGTGATCGCAATCACACCTCGATTCAAGTCTGTCTTATCGAGAGAGGAAGGAGATCTTTGCTAGCTAGTAGTTGTCTAGTGGATTAACGTGAAGAAATCCTGTTTTACAGTAGTTTTCTGTAAGTTGTAAAGGGACACGACCCTTATTCGTGCATAAGTTTTAATCTACTTTGTAATTGAAACTTGTGGCTCGTTCTCAACGAGTATAAATAAGAGAGTATCCTAGTAGTGGATATCTGATCCAGTTTGGATTAGACCGTGGACGTAGGGGGTTTCCCGAACCACGTAAAATAACTATGTTATTTACTTTCTGCATTTTTATTCCAGTTGTTTTTATTCACTATCTGTCACTCTCATACAAATTGCATTCTTAATCAATTCTCTAAATACTCGACTAAGTTTTGAAAGGTTTTCTAACCAAAGAGCACCGACTAAGTCCACCATTATTCCGCACACAATACTCTGTTAGAAAATAAGATCACTCTTACTTTCTGCTTTGTGTTACTCACTTGAGAGATTCTGCTTGGACAGAACAATATTGATTAGATAGTCAATCTGATCTGTCACGTTCAGCAATTTGTAATCCAGAAAGCTTAAGTCTCTCTCATTAATTAGTCAAGTAAACTGAAAAGTTTGTATTTGGTGTATCCCCCCCCCCCCATACACCAAACCTTGCTCTTTCGGGACCAACAAGCACTGGTTGAGTACTTTCTCGTTGAACAACTTTCTGTTAAAGTTGATTTGTTCCAACTTTCTGTTCGAGACTTGCTGGTTCAACT
This sequence comes from Leonotis leonurus, assembly GCA_026898415.1. Taxonomy (NCBI): domain Eukaryota; kingdom Viridiplantae; phylum Streptophyta; class Magnoliopsida; order Lamiales; family Lamiaceae; genus Leonotis; species Leonotis leonurus. The sequence goes on from JAPKLX010000770.1 coordinate 44,901, forward strand.
TTCTGTCTAAGACTTGCTGGTTCAACTTTCTGTTAAAGTTGTCTTGCTCCAGCTTTCTGTCTGAGACTTCTTTCATCTTTCTGTTTGAAGCTTTCTGGTTCAACTTTCTGTTAAAATTGTCTTGCTCCAACTTTCTGGTACTTAGACTTGCTTCAACTTTCTGTTGCTTAGACTTGCTTCAGCTTTCATCTGTTACAAGGAGACAAAATAGAAATAATACAGAACATGAATAATATCAAGTGTGTTTTCGAGAGAACATCATCAAAACTTAAATTATCTGTAGGGTTCCCAACAATAAGCTTCATGTGGTTTACTATGCTTGCTTAACTTTAAATTTGGCTCAAGTAAATTACACTACCACTGAAAAAGTGAAGTTTGTTGTGATATTTTCCTTAGACAAGTTTCTTTCTTACATTCTAGGATTTAGGGTAATCATTCATAGTTATCATGCTGCTTTGAGATATTTGTTGACTAAACCCCAAACTAAGACCAGACTAATTAGATGGTGTTACTTTTGCAAGAGTTTGACGTTGAGATAAAAGAAATGAAGTGAAAATTTTGTGGCCGATCATCTTTCTCGCTTTGAGAACTCACATGTTAATGAATCTTGTTACTGACCATTTTATGTATGAGAATATTTTTGAAATTGCAATCACTCTTTGGTATGCTAACATTGTTAATTACTTGGCGTGTAATCTACTTAGGCTTGGCTTAACCTCCCAAGAGGAAAAAAGATTTCTTCATGATTGCAAGCAATATTTTTGGGAGGAACCTTACCTTTTAAAGCTAGGTAAGGATAGTGTAATCCAACGTTGCATTCTAGATCCTGAGCAAGAAAATGTACTCCATTTTTGCCACGAGTCCTCGTGTGGAGGCCATTTTGGATGATAAAAGACGGCACACAAAGTGTTGCAGAGCGGACTATTTTGGCCAACCCTCTTCAAGGACATTCAAACATTTTATTTTATTAGTGATAGATGCTAAAGAGTTGGATCAATAAGCCGCCAAAACGAAATGCCTCTCCAAAATATTTTGATAGTCAAACTTTTCGACTCGTGGAGTATAGATGTCATAGCCCAATTTCTTAACCCTTTCTTAGTCAAGAGATTAGGCCATGACTTAAATAACTTGGAAG
>JAPKLX010001519.1:5112-18870 GCA_026898415.1 Leonotis leonurus
ACCATTATTTTGTCTCACAAGGTTAACACCTACGTGGTCAACTTGAATAGATCTAGAAAATCGTTTTCATCATTTGCATCCTATCTGTCATTATGGAGTCATCTGTTATCAGGGCATGCGAAGAATTCTCCATCCAAGGATACAGAGAGTGGAGTTTCAGAATCAAGATGTGTGTCAAGGCTCATCACTGCCTGATGTGGAAGGTAATTGAAGAAGGACCATTAGCCATTACTGAAGAAACAACTCGTATCTCTGAAACAGGAGTTGTTAAAGAGGATGTACTCAAAGATCCCAGAAAATACACACCTGAAGAAAGAAGAGAAGCAAATCTCGATGATTTTGCCAAAGAAGTTATTTCCAGTACTGTAAAAGGAGTCCATCTGGCTAAGATCCAAGATCTCGATACAGCCAAAGAAATGTGGGAAGCCTTGAGAGATCTCAGTCTAGGCTCTGAAGCAATGATTGAGAACAAGCTGTCCCTGGTATGTAACAAGTTCGATGAATTCAAGATGAAACCTGGAGAAACCATTGAACAGATGAAGAACAGGTTCATTGAAGTACTACATGAAGTTTCTGCCTTCAAAAAGAATAAGTACACACAGAGAGAGAAGAATCTCAAGATTCTTAGAGCTCTACCACCAAGCTGGGAGATTTATTCAGCTATGCAACCTCTACGTGCTGATTTTAATGACTTGTCCGTAGAAGCACTATTTGATCACCTAGTTGTTCATGAATGTGACATCAGAAGGATTCACGAACCAGATTATTCCTCCAGCAAGAAGAGCGAGAATAACTCAAAGAAGGAGAAAGAGACTGCCTTCAAAGCGAAGTGCAAAACAGATGAATCAGTAGCATCTGCCGCATCAGAAGAAGGAGGATATGATAAGTTACTCAAAGAATTCTCAATGATTGCTAAGAGAATGGACAAGATGGAAATCAGATCGAGAAAGTATAGAAGGTTCTACAAAGATACCAAGAGCAGATACCATAAGAACAAAGAAGCAGAACGATCTGATTACAAAACAGAAAGTAGAGGTAATGTTAAAGTTACTAATCCTACTGACTATACTTATTATGGTTGTGGGAGAACAGGCCATTTCAAAACAGATTGCCCAGAATTATCTAAAAGTCAAAGAGAAGAACTACGAGCTAAGAGAGATCGAAAACTAAAAGCTCAACGTAAAGCCATGATAGCAGAAGAAGACTCTAGTAGCTCAAGTCATCTATCAGATAGTTCATCAGAGGATGATGAAGCATTCTTTGCCAATGAAGAAGAAAAATGGGATGAATGTTATGTAGGACTAGACAACGGTCTAGATGATGTAGAGGTAAATTCTTGCAACTCTAATTCTTCAAATGATACTAATCTGGAACAGGAAATAGAAGATCAAGATGAATACTCTTGGGATGAAGTCAATGAGATGTTCAAAAGCTACTCGAGCATCAAGAGATTATTTAAAGAAGTAGTAGAAGAGAATGATAGGATGAAGAAAACAGAACATATACTGAATACTGCTAATACCCAGTTCGTTGTTCAAATAGCTGATCTGGAAGAACAGATCAAAGGAAAAAAACAATGACATTCACTTGCTAAACTCTAAAGTCAAAGATCTCATTACAAGAAACAATGTTGCTGAAGAGAAGATAAAGAAAGGGAAGGAAATGATATACAAGAGTGATGAACGTGCCAAGCTGCTAATCAACCTTCAACAACAGGGTACATCTGGAGTAGGATATCCAGGTCACTCAGAGAAGCCCTCTAGTACCATAAAATTCGTACCAGAAAGGAAACAATTATCAGACCATGTGATAAATCTTAGAAACAAGAAAGAACAACCTCATAGTATGATGGTGAAACAGACTGGCAACAGACAGTACCATCAAACAAGGGAACAACCAGCAGATTACACAGAAACAGAAGGGGTACACAACAAGAATGTCAACAGGACATTACCTAACAAGAATGTCAACAAGACATTACCCAACAAGAATGTCAACAGGATAGTACCCACTAATAAAGGATTGAAGAATGATGGAATAGAAAGATATCACCCATCTATATTTCATTCTATGTCAAAAGTTGATAATGATGGAAATATTATTACTTGCTATATTGCTGTCCCCAACCCAAAAATGTTCTGGATTCGAAAGGGAATATTTGCTAATAACCAAGCACCCAAACATTGAAAGGGTAGCTAAGTGTAATTAATTGCAGGATCAGAAGACTGCAAGAACATACAAGATAGCAAAAGGTGCAATCTGGATCATAGATAGTGGCTGTTCAAAATACATGACATGAGACAAGAATCTACTATCAGACTACATAGAGAAACCAGGACCTCAGGTCACCTTTGGATGTAATTCAAAAGGATATACAGAGGATATGGAAACATAAGAGTTGGCAAGACCACCATCACAAACGTATCATATGTTGAGGGTCTTAGCCACAATCTGTTTTCTGTAAGTCAGTTCTGTGCTAATGGTAATCAGATTGTTTTTTATGCTAACAATTGTTTTGTGAAGAGCAAGGAAGGAGATGAGATACTCCTTACCGGAAAATTGCAGGATATATTATATATTGTGCAATGGGACAACCAGATTGAGAAATGTCTGGTCACTAAGACATTATCAGAAACTAGTGGGTTGTGGCATAAACGACTAAGTCATCTCAACTTCAAGTCAATCAATAAGATTGCACGAGAGAAACTAGTCGAAGGGTTACCAGATCAAGTATATGACAAAAATCATATCTACGAAGCATGTCAAGCTGGAAAACAAACCAGATCATCTTTTTCAAACAAATCTGTTCAATCTTCTACCAGAATCTTAGAGTTACTACATTTAGACTTATTTGGTCCAGTTAAGCCATTAAGTATAAATGGTAGAAAGTACACTCTGGTAATCATTGATGATTATTCAAGATTCACATGGGTAACCTTCTTATATAAGAAGAAAGAGACCTTGGAGAAACTACCAACCTTCCTCAACAAAATCACCAAGAAAAAGGAAATTTCTATTACAGCCATCAGAACTGATCGTGGAACAGAATTCCTAAATCAGAAGATTGAGGACTACTACAACAAGATGAGAATCACACATCAGACATCTGCAGCTAGGACACCTCAACAGAATGGAGTTGTTGAAAGAAGGAACAGATCATTAAAAGAAGCAGCTCGCACAATGCTTAATGCAACCAGATTACCGAAGAAATTTTGTGCAGAAGCCATCTCTACAGCCTGCTATACACAGAACAGATCTGTAGTTACCATCAGACATGGGAAGACACCATACGAAGTCTGGAACAACAGAAAGCCCAGGATTCATTATTTACGCACCTTTGGTTGTTTGTGTTACATCCATAATAATGGGAAATCTCAGTTGAAAACCTTTGATAGTAAAGCTGACCCATGAATATTCTTAGGATATTCTGATGTTAGTAAAGCTTATAGGGTTTACAACAAGAAGACTCATATTGTGGAGGTAACACCTCATATTGTCTTTGATGAATCTTTTGTCATTGACAGAGAACTAAGTGATGATCATACACAAGGCCAGAACAAGGATAAGAGAACAGAAGTAATTCTGCTAGAAGATATTCTAATCTGGAATGCAACAGATGATAACGATATTGATGTTCCATCTAATGCTAAAGCAATAAGCTCACAGCAAGGGGGAACAGAACATATCATTCTGGACCTTGACAGATCAATTGCTCCACCAGAAGGTAATCAACCAGAAGAATCAAGAGATACAAATGGTTGGAACAATAATAAAGAAATTGAAGAACCAGATGTTGACAATCCTTTTCAAACATCTCATCCAGAATTTGAGGACCCAACAAATGAACCAGAACCTGAGATATCAGAAGAAGAAATGACCAGCAGGAGGAGATGGATACAGGACAATCATCCTCCTGAACAGATTGTTGGGAACCCAGGTGATAGAGTAAGAACCAGAAGAATGCATGGAGAAAGTGCACTTCTCAGTTGCTACCTATCACGCGTTGAACCCTCTGACGCTTATGAAGCACTCAAAGATGCAGACTGGGTCGTTGCTATGCAAGAAGAACTCAATGAGTTTAAGAGAAACCAAGTCTGGTACATGGTAGACAGACCAAAACATCAGGGAGTAATAGGTGTCAAATGGGTATTCAAGAATAAATGGGATGAGAACGGAGAAGTAGTCAGAAACAAAGTTAGACTTGTTGCAAAGGGATACAGTCAACAGGAAGGTATCGACTTTGACGAGACTTTTGCACCGGTTGCCAGATTGGAAGCAATCAGACTATTCCTCGCATATGCAGCTTACAAGAGATTCAAAGTATACCAGATGGATGTTAAAAGTGCATTCCTAAATGGTATACTTGAGGAAGAAGTGTATGTTGAGCAACCACCTGGTTTTGAAGAAGGAAATCCTGACCAGAAAGTATATAGATTAGCTAAGGCTGTCTATGGTTTGAAACAGGCACCCAGAGCGTGGTATGAAACGCTATCAACATTTCTGCTGGAATCAGGTTTCAAGAGAGGTTCTGTTGACAAAACACTGTTTGTCATTAAAGTCAAAGAACATATCCTTTTGGTCCAGATATATGTAGACGACATAATTTTTGGATCTCAATCTCCCCACTTATGTGATAAATTTGCTAAACTAATGATGAACAAATATCAAATGTCCATGATGGGCGAGATGAATTTCTTTTTAGGTTTGCAGGTAAAACAACTACCAGATGGTATCTTTGTAAACCAAGCAAAGTACATTAACGATCTGGTCAACAAGTTTGGAGTTAAAGACAGCAAGCCAGCCAAGATTCCAATACAGACAAATGGAAAGATAGATTCAGATCTAGAAGGCAAACCAGCACCTATAACAAAATACAGAGGCATAATTGGATCACTATTATACCTTACTGCAAGTCGACCAGATATCACGTTTGCAGTAGGAGTATGTGCCAGATATCAAGCCAATCCCAAAGAATCACATATGGAAGCTGTCAAAAAGATACTTAGATATCTTAAAGGAACAACTCACGTTGGTCTCTGGTATCCACATGACGATAACTTTGAACTAACATGCTATTCTGACTCAGATGAATTAGCATCATCTGCTGGAAGCTGTTGTGCACAAATCCTATGGTTCAAACAGCAACTAAGGGACTACGAGATCGAAGTAAAAGAGATACCAATATTCTGTGACAGTTCAAGTGCAATAGCTATAACACAGAATCCAGTACTTCATACAAGGTGCAAACATGTTGATGTGAGACATCATTTTATTAGAGATCATGTGGAGAGAAAGCATATCCAGATTGAGAAGATCCATACAGATATCCAACGTGCTGACATCTTGACTAAAGCTCTACCAAAAGAAAGATTTAAGATGCTATGTGGAAAGCTTGGATTACTAAGTCTGGATGATATAACAGCAGATGATCACCAGAATGTTAATAGCAGATGATCACCAGAATGTTAACAGGGGATGGTCACCAGAATGTTAACAGCAGACCGTCACCAGAATGTTGACAGCAGAAGATCACCAGAGTGACATAATGTCAAGAAGGAAATAAAGATTTCACGTGTCATAACGTACTCAAATTAGAGTACCACGTGGAAATTATTTCTTAATTACTAAGTCAAGGGGGAACTTTTTGAGGAAATTGAAGCGACCTAGATAAAAGACGTCACTTCCCATAATCAACCTCCGAGATTACAGTCTGAAAAGTTATTTCTTTACCTAGATTTTCTAAATCTTCTATATTTGTGATGATTAGCACAACTTTGGAAACTGGGATAGAGAAAATCCCTGCAAGAAATAGAAAAAGGGAAGTTGCCGAAAAGATTGAGATAGGCACACGCTCGCCTACAAACCCTAGGATCTAGAGCGTATATCACACGCAAGGAAAGGCGGCAAAACAAAGACTAAAGCGGGAAAACCTAAAAAGGGAAATACTCATCCAACCCTTCACTTTCTATGCTTTTCATCTGTGCCGTTGATTGTTTTGTTATATATATGCGATATACATTACTGGACTGTTCACCTTCACTTCATCGCACTGAGCACTTAAGGATTTTAAAACTTGATTTCTCTGCAAATCTTCCCAAAACACCTTACGTTTGATCATGGCACCCCAAACTTCTCTATTTCTTCAACATGTCGCCGAGGTTCAGAAGTTTCTTTCACCTGAACCCTATGCTGTGTTTGATACTCATGGATTTCGTAGACTTGAAGATATTTTTGCTATGGTTACACGCTGCAAAGGTTTTCAGTTTAAATAAATCTTTCCTATATCTGCAATTTGCTCGAAGTATTACTTGCTTATGAACTGTTTAATATGCCCTGCCTTTCTAATTTACTGTTTATGTGTGAACATTCATACTTGTTCATATAAACTGATGGATATACATTTGCCCTGTATATTTTTTGTTAGGATTCTACAACATTGTTACCTCACACCCCAATATGTTTTTGGCAAAACAAGTGGCCACATTCTATCTGACATGGCAGAATGATAAACATAGTTTTGAAGCAAATGTGTTGATGCCAATCGGTGACAGAACTAGCAAAACACCATACAATGTTATCTCAATGATCAACCAAGCATACCGATTGAAAGATGAAGGAATGATGTTGGATGAGATTACTTCTAAACAACTTCAAACCGCAGTGGAAATGGTGATGGTGGTACCCATCTCGTACACTGGGAGGATGTTCCAACGAGCTCTTCTTCAACCTGGGTTCAAAGTGCTGTTTGAACTGGTTCAGAAAATCTTTCTTAACCACAGTGGCTCGTATGACCAAGTGACACCAGAGAAATTCAGGATTCTCACCGCCGTTGTTCTAAATCTCAGAGTCAACTGGAGTCGCATTCTTTTCGATTTGATGGCTAAGGAAGCCAAATTGGTAAACTATACCAAGGATAACAGAGGGAAAGGAGTGTCGGTGGAAGTAAGGAGAAATTTACGTCATGCTACCAAAATCAGTACAATGGTAGAAAGATTCTTCAAGCAACAAGTCTGGGAAGATGCTGTGGAGTACAACACAAGTCTCACCATACCCAAGGACCAACATCAACTCGAAATGTCCATGGGATTGAATTCAGCATTCTTCAACAGGACTCTGGATGAAGTACATCGTGCAGTTCTACTTGAAATGGGAAGTTCTAATCCCACATAGATGCCACCTACCAAGGGAGCTGAAAAACAGAAGAAAGGGTTGAAAGAAAAGCTAGCTCGTAAACCTTCAACAAAGAGAGGAAGTTCTGTTGAGATAGAAACCTCTGCCTCTCAGCCCAAGTAGAAGAGGCGTAGATTGAGGAAAGTTGAGTCCTCATCACCACCAGAAGAAGCAACAGAACAACCTGAACAAACAGCTGAAATTGCATCAGAACATGGAGAGGAGGCATCAATAGTACCAACAGAGACACCACCACATGAACCAGAAACAAGCCACAACCCAAACTAAGAGACAGATTTTTCTCCAGCCAGAACACTCACTCCCTCACCAAATAGAATGGAGAAAATTAGTGAGGATGAAGAGGAAGGAGAGTCAGTTGATGAGGAGGACGAAAGGAAATGACAAGCAGAAAGTGTCATAAACCTGCTGGAGAATGAGGCAGAACATTCCGTACGTCAAGAGTTTCCTGACATTCACCTACTTCCAGAGAGTTTGGGAGTAGCAAGACGCGTCAAATTCTACTTGCTGGTCAAGGACAGCGAGTATTATATTTTTGATGCACTGCTCCAGATTAAATCAATTGATCAGTTAAAGAAGGAAGAAGCGACATTACTAAGTCTACTTCAAGTCACCACTGTTCAAGAGGTTAGAGCAGAATACAAGCAACTCATTTCTGGGCTCATGAAACATGAGGCAGAAATTTTGAAGATCGATCTGGGGACAACCCACCAAGATGCCCAGATGGAAGAACATGCCTCAACAGAACAACAACCACCACTAGCAGCAGAACAACCTAAGCAACCCACCAAGAAAACACCAATCATCAACCTTGACTCTGGTGATGATGAACCAGTCGGACAGAACATTGGCGGCGAGCCAAGCAATGACATATACACACAAGGAGCTGCACAGAAGCTGCAGAAACATGTCAATTTCTACACCATGGAAGAGCTTCTGGAAAGAGAACCCAACACTTTCAATAACTATCAACTGGACAATCTGATCACTCTTCGAGTTGAAGATCAGATGACTGATATATGCAACACACTTCAAGAGAAGGCAACCCAGATACTCACTGATTTCAATAAACATCAGAAAGATTACGTCAACGACATGGATGAAGACATACGAAGGAAGCTCCGAACAGTCAGGAAGGAGCTTGATAAAAAGATAGATGATGATCGCTTGCAGAATGAAGCAGAACAGGCCAAGCTCACTCTTCGTCTAAACGACATAGAAGAGAAACATCAGAAGACAACTGCTCTTGTTGCTGATCTTTTGACCAAACAACACGAAAAAATTAGTGCTGCCGTCGAAAAGAAAGGAATTCAACTTGCTGCTCAGTTAAAGGAAGATACTGACTTATCCATCCATTCTCAATTCGCCCAATTTGAAAATGAGAAATTTGTGGAGCTGATGCAGAAACATCAAATGGCAGTCCTGAATGACCTTCTGTATCCTAACCCAGAAGAGTTCGAGCAACAGAGCACTCGTCTTACTGCAGTTGAAGAACTTCAAGAGACATATGACAAAACATTGTCTACACTGAACAGCAGGCTCGAGCAGAAACTGGACGCCTTCAACCAGACAATCAACTTTCTGCTTGTGTTCAAAGCAGAAGCTGAAGAGAAATTTGAGAAAATGACTGAAGAGATTGCCTCACTTCGCACACTCATCACTACCTTCTTTGATTATGTCGAAAAGGGGGAAATCTCGGGAGGAAAAGGTAGCAGCAAGAGTGTGAGGACAGAAGAGGTGGAAGTTGAAACAGAAACACCAGCACCGGAAGTTGAAACAGAAACACCAGCACCGGCTCAACCCAGGCCTACCACACAACCGAGGCCAGACCCCACCCTACTTGGAACAGAGCCAACTCAACAAGCACCTCAGATACCCAGCGACAAAGGAAAGAAACCAATAGACGAGGGTGATATGATAGCTGAATTGCTACTGTTCGGAATGAATATGGAACAAGCTTGTGATCCTCTGTTCAGAGCCCAATTCTACAAAGAGCAAGCAGAAAGAGAGAGAAAGCTAGCTGCTCAGGAGGCCAAGGAAAAATCATTCCAAACACACTTCTTGTTGGGAACCTTTTTGATGATTGTGGAAATCATTATTTATATGTTTTGATGATGCGAAACCATATTATATATATGCATAATATTATATATGCAAGCATTCTTACCGAGGATAGAAGATCGATAGTAGATCGATGGACAGCTAGCCTGTGACCAACAGAATGTGTTCTTTGACTTTGATGACAACCAGCAAGTCACAGACAGAATGCTAAAACAGAAAGTCTCAACCAGCAAGTCACAGACAGAATGCTAAACCAGAAAGTCTCAACCAGCAAGTTAACTTTAATAGAAAGTTGAAACGGAAAGGGTCAACCAGAAAGTTAACTTTGACAGAGAATTGAAACAGAAAGTCTCAAACCAGCAAGTTAACTTTAACAGAAAGTTGAAACAGAAAGGGTCAACCAGAAAGTTAACTTTGACAGAGAGTTGAAGCAGAAAGTCTCAACCAGCAAGTTAACCTTAACAGAAAGTTGTTCAAACCAGAAAGAGTTGAACCAACCAGACAGAAGTGGCAACAGATCGATAGAGCTATCTAAACCAGCAGATGACATTCGCCACGTCAGTATTAAAGCCCATCCTTTAAGAATTGGAAGGAGAATCTCTGATTGACATGGAGAAGGAAAGAAATCACTATCGATCTGCTTTCCATACATAGAAGATTCAGTCAACAACTCTACAAGGAAAGAAGAGATATGGTGAATATCATTGATTGGCAATCAAACATCAATCTCACGCCAATCAACAAACGGCTAGAATTTTTAATTCAATGCCTATATATATTTGGAGCCATGGTCTGAAGAAAGTAATGAATAGAAGAGACGTGCTACATTGAAAAATCATTCTCGAGCAATCTATCTCTCGTCGGACCAAAGCTTCAAACTGTTCGTGATCGTAATCACACCAACCAAACCTCGATTCAAGTCTATCTTATCGAGAAGAAGAAGGAGATCTTTGCTAGCTAGTAGTTTTCTAGTGGATTAACGTGAAGATCCTGTTTACAGTAGTTTTCTGTAAGTGGTAAAGGGACACGACCCTTATTCGTGCATAAGTTTCAGTTAGTTGGTACTTGGAACTTGTGGCTCGTTCTCAGCGAGGTTAAATAAGAAGAGTATCCTAGTAGTGGATATCTAATCCAGTTTGGATTAGACCGTGGACGTAGGGGGTTTCCCGAACCACGTAAAAATAACTGTGCCATTTAAATTCTGCATTTTATGTTCAGTTGTTTTTATTCTGCATCTATCATACTCATTCAAACCTGCATTCTTAATCTATCTTCTAAATACTCGATTAAGTTTTCAAAAGATTTTCTTAACAAGAGCACCAACTAAGTCCACCATTATTCCGCACACGATACACTGTTAGAGTTTAAGTATAAACTTACTCTCTGCCTTGTATAACTCACTTGAGAGACTTTACCTGGATAGAACAAGATCGATTAGAAAATCAATCTGTTTTATCACCTTGAGCAATCTGTGTTTCAGAAAGCTACATCTCTCAGATTTAATTAGTCAAGTAAACTGAAAAGTTTGTATTTGGTGTATTCCCCCCCCCATACACCAAACCTTGCTCTTTCGGGACCAACAAGTGGCATCAGAGCCAGGTTCAAACTGACCATTGTTTTGTTTCACAAGGTTGATACTTGTGTGGTCTACTTGAATAGATCTAGAAAATCTTTTTCATCATCTGCATCCTATCTGTCATTATGGAATCATCTGTTATCAGGGCCTGCGAAGAATTCTCCATCCAAGGTTACAGAGAGTGGAGTTTCAGAATCAAGATGTGTCTCAAAGCTCATCACTGTTTGATGTGGAAAGTAATTGAGGAAGGACCTCTAGCCATTACTGAAGAAACTACTCGCATTACTGAGACAGGAGCAGTTAAAGAAACTGTACTAAAAGATCCCAGAAAGTACACCTCAGAAGAAAGAAGAGAAGCAAATCTACATGATTTTGCTAAAGGAGTTATTTCCAGTAGTGTAAAAGGAGTCCATCTGACTAAGATCCAAGATCTTGATACAGCCAAAGAAATGTGGGAAGCCCTGAGAGATCTCAGTCTAGGATCCGAAGCAATGATCGAGAACAAGCTATCCTTAGCATGTAACAAGTTCGATGAATTCAAGATGAAACCTGGAGAAACCATTGAACAAATGAAGAATAGGTTCACTGAAGTGCTACTGGAAGTATCTGCCTTCAAGAAGGATAAGTACACACAGAGAGAGAAGAATCTCAAGATTCTTAGAGCTCTACCACCAAGCTGGGAAATTTATTCAGCTATGCAACCTCTACGTGCTGATTTTAATGATTTATCTGTAGAAGCACTTTTTGATCATCTAGCTGTCCATGAATGTGACATCAGAAGGATTCACGGACCAGATTACTCCTCCAGCAAGAAGAGCGAGAATAGCTCAAAGAAGGAGAAAGAGACTGCCTTCAAAGCGAAGTGCAAAACAGATGAATTAGCATCATCTGCTACACCAGCTGAAGGAGGATATGACAAGTTACTCAAAGAATTCTCAATGATTGCTAAGAGAATGGACAAGATGGAAGTCAGATCAAGAAAGTACCGAAGGTTCTACAATGATAACAAGAGTAGATACCAGAAGAACAAAGAAGCAGAACGATCTGATGACAAAACAGAAAGTAGAGGAAATGATAAAACCATTAAATCTACTGACTATACGTGTTATGGTTGTGGGAGAACAGGTCATTTTAAAACCGATTGCCCAGACTTATCTAAAAGTCAAAGAGAAGAACTACGAGCTAAGAGAGACAGAAAACTAAAAGCTCAACGCAAGGCCATGATAGCAGAAGAAGAAGATTCCAGCTCAAGTTATCTATCTGATAGTTCAACAGAAGATGATGAAGCATTCTTTGCTAAAGAAGAAGAAGACTGGGATGAATGCTATGAGGGACTAGACAACGGTCTGGATGAAGTTGAGGTTAATTCTTGCAACTCTACCTCTTCAAATGATAATGATTTGGAACAGGAATTAGAAGATCAAGCTGAATACTCATGGGATGAGGTCAATGAGATGTTCAAAAGCTATTCGAGCATCAAGAGATTATTTAAAGAAATTGTTGAAGAAAATGACAGATTGAAGAAATCTGAAGATATACTGAGTACAGAAAATACTCAATCTATTGCTAAAATAAACGATCTGGAAGAACAGATCAAGAGAAAAGACAGTGAGATTCACTCACTGAACTCAAAAGTGAAGGACCTTGTTACGAGGAACAACGTTGCTGAAGAAAAGATAAAGAAAGGAAAGGAAATGATCTACAAGAGTGACGAACGTGCCAAACTGCTAATCAATATGCAACAGAAGGGCACTTCTGGATTAGGATATCCAAGTCACTCAGTAAAATCTTCTGAGACCATAACCTTTGTACCAGAAAGGAAGAAAACTCCAGATCAAGTAAAAGACTTGAAGAACAGAGAAGGTCATCCCCAAAAGATGATAATGAAAGAGACCAGGAACAGACAATATCATCAGACAAAGGGTCAACCAGCTCATTACACAGAAACAGATCATGTTCAAAAAGTTAATATCAACAGGACAAAAATTGTCAACAGGACATTCCCCAATAAGAAGAACTTGAAGAAAGGTGAAATAGAACGATTTCATCCATCTGAAATTCACTCTCTATCCAAAACTGATGAAAATGGAAATATCATCACCTGCTACATTGCTGTTCTTAACCCAAGAATGTTCTGGATTCGAAAAGGAATTTTTGCTAATAACCAAGCACCCAAACATTGAAAGGTAGCTAAGTATAATTGCAGGACCAGAAGACTGCAAGAATAAACAAGACTGCTAGAAGTTATTCTAATCTGGAATACAACAGAAGACAATGATATTGATGATTCATCTAATGCTGAAGCAATAAGCTCACAGCAAGGGGGAACAGAACATATCACACTGAACTCTGACAGATCAATAACTCCACCAGAAGACAATCATCCTTCTGAACAGATATTATCTCTCAACCTATTGCTGAAGAGATAATACAGCAAGGGGGAACACTTCAAGATGAACAGGATCCAACAGATCAACCAGATCCTGAGTTATCTGATGAAGAAATGACCAGGAGAAGGAGATGGATAAAAGATTATCCACCAGAACAGATTGTTGGGAACCCAACAGATCGAGTGAGAACTAGAAAAATATATGGAGAAAGTACACTTCTCAGCTGCTATCTATCATGTGTTGAACCCTCTGACACTTATAAAGCACTTAGAGATCATGTTGAAAGAAACATGTACAGATTGAGAAAATACACACTGAAGTTCAGAGAGCAGACATTCTCACGAAGGCTTTACCAAAAGACAGGTCCAGATTGATCTAAATCAGATCAAATTCAATTTTCCAACAGGGAATCACAACCAGATCATCGTGGCCCAGAATGATAAGATCCAGATCACTAGAAATTCCAACAGGGAATTAACACCAGATCCTTAAATATAAGACAATAACAGATTGTCTAACAGAAAGACAATGACAGATTGTCTA
>JAPKLX010000564.1:0-91955 GCA_026898415.1 Leonotis leonurus
TGTTGGTTTGAATGGTTTCGATAAATTACTTAATTTTGTATATTGTATTATTTGTTTGACCCCTTTATATAATTAATTTTATTATTTGAAATAAGTTATTTAAATGGTACTCCCTCAGTCCCAACTAAGATGAGTCGTATTCTTTTTTGGTTGTCCCAAGTAAGATGAGTCGTTTCCTTTTTAGGACACCTTTATTACACACAAAAATTTAAATAATATATATATATATATATTCCTATAATCACTTTATACTTTAAACACACACTTAACATACATTCCTTAATTATCGTGCCCATAAAATATGTCTCATCTTAAATGGGACGGAGGGAGTACTTATTACCAAGATGTTGGAATAAAAATTTTAATCATTTAATTGAAAATTCATTTATGGTCGCAATATATGAGAGTTTATGAAGATATACTAAAATGTACAAAATTCTTAAATATCAAGTTTAAATTGCACTTTATGTCGGGAAGCTACAACTTATTATTCTAGTAAAATTTTATGGATGATTACTAATATTTATTATATATTTTTTAATTACTATATTTTTATTAAATGGTGTGAATCTTGAGTGTGTCATATAGAGTACCACGTTTAAATATTATTACATTATAATTCATGTAAACATATAAAATCTATGTATATGTATGATCGATCGCCGATTTTCGAAGTGAGATTTGCACGATGATTAGAAAATAAACGAGACGAGGTTTACGTGGTTCGATCTTTAAAGAGATCTACGTCCACGGGAGAGCTCTTATTATGAAGCTTTTGAGAGCTTGAGAGCTGAAATTACAGAGATTGTGTATGTGTGAATGCCCCTTAATTTAGCTTTAATATAGCTATTTATAGATAACATAGGCGGTTTATGGCTATTTATAGTAAGTGGGCCGTGGTATTGGGCCGGCCGAGCTGCTCTTAATGGGCCTAGGCGTTGGGCCGCCGAGCTGCTTCGGGGTGTTTGGGCCTTATTGATGGGCCATATCCTATCACATCCCCCCCCCCTCAAGAGAAGATCGGCACCGAGGTGGAGATCTTGACGAGGTGGGTATGCTGGACGAAGTGAAGATCTGGGCGAGGTGGAGATCTTGTAGTCGCCGAGGTCGAAGTGAAGCTCTGGCTGAAGCCGAGGTAGAAATAACCCTCTGGCGGAAGCCGAGGTAGAAGTAACTCTCTGGCGGAAGCCGAGGCTCTCTGGCGGAAGCCGAGGTAGAAGTAACTCTCTGGCTGAAGCCGAGGTAGAAGTAACTCTCTGGCTGAAGCCGAGGTAGAAAACGTGGTGGTGGAAGACAGCTGTTGTAGAGGGTTGTGGGTGACACGTGTCGCCTTTCTGTTGGAGGAGCCGAAGAGGCGGGTTTTTGAAAAAGAGGCGGTTGGGAAAAGGTGATTTGACGTCTATAAAGGCTTCCTTTGGAAGCTAACCAACACTTTTCACTTTCCCCAATCCCTAATTCAGTTTCTCGATCTGCACAAAGCTCTTTGCAAAGCTCTTTGCCTTTCTGCTTCTGCCATTGTCGATTTCAAGTTCGAGAAAAACCTTCCAATCCTTTGAATCCTTTGAACAAGTAAGTGCATTGCAATCATGTCTTCCTCTTCTTCTTCTTCCTCTTCGTCTTCTTCTTCTCGCATCCCCGTCGATCTTGAGGCGGTAGAGTCTCCCTCGCCGATTAGGAGTTTTCCGGCGAGGGTTTCTGTTAGGGTTTTTACCCGTGCTTTTTCCCCTCCTGTATTCCGGGACGTTGAATTCTTGCCATTGGGGGGGTCTGGTGCGGTGCTGGACTTTTCATCCACCATGAGTGCGTCGCACATGGTGAATCTGGCCCGCAATTTTGTTTTTCCAGAGTCGATGGAGTTAGTTCTTCCTCGGGAGGAGGATAGGGGTAGCTCTCCTCCTGAGGGTTTTTTCACTGTTTACGAAGACTATTTGCATTTTGGTCTTCGTTTTCCTTTGTGTCCCATTTTTGTTGATTTTTTGGAGAGGTGGAGTCTGCCTTTGGGGCAGTTAGCGCCGCCGTCGATCAAACAGATCGTCGGTTTTTGTATCGAGGTCGGTAGCCGCGGAGGCTCGGCCTCGGTAGATTCTTTACTTCGCTTCTTCAGGGTGAAGCGGGCGCCGACGGGGTGGGTGTACCTCTCCCCTACCAACAAATTCAAGTTGGTTACCCCGTCGAAGGTGTCGAACTGGCAGAAGAAGTTTTTCTTCTGCCGAGCAGAGGGAGTGCCTCTGCACAACTGGTCCTCGGCTAAGTTTGGGCCGCAGCTGAGGGTGGATCCCGTCGGCGAGGTCGAGGTGGGCTTGGCAAGCCTCGGCCCCATTAAGAGGAAATATGCCGAGGCGGAGCTGTCGAGGCACGGGCTGAGCCCCTGTGACACCATCGCCGACGTGGATCCGGGTGAGGTTTTCGTAGTGTAGTTTGTCTTCGTTCTCCGAACTAGTATTTTGACTTCGTTTATCTGAACTGGGCTAATACTTGTACTTCTGCAGTGGATCCCGAAGTGTTGCAGGCGGCCTTGAGGAGGAAGAAGAAGAGGCCGAGAGTCACCTCGGCCGCCGAGGAGATGTCGCGCCCGGAGAGGGCGGAGAGGGCGGAGAGGGTGGAGGTCGGGGTGACTCCGCCCGTGATCGACCTGGAGGAGCCTCGGAGGGAGGAGGTGAGAGGCCCGGATGCTCGGGCATCTGGGTCGGGGGAAGCTCGTAGGGCCCCGTTCCCCGAGGTGAGTGGAAGAAGTTTTAGCCTTCTATTCTTTTTCTTGTTTTGTGCTGACATGTTCCGTGCAGGAGGCGAACATGGTGCTGGACGGGCTGAGCGCCCTCTCGCACTTCGTCATCGACGGAGTCGAGCAGTTCAGGGCCTTGAAAGCCGAGCTCGAGGGAGCGAGGGCCGAGGCGGCGAAGGCGGAGGAGCAGGAGGCCAGGACTTTGGTCGAGCTGCTCGCGGCGGAGAGGAAGGTGGCGGAGGCGGAGGCCGAGGCGGCGAGGTTGAGGGGGGAGCTCGCCGAGGAGAGGGGGAGGATGGCTCGGGCGGCGGCCGAGCAGGGCGGCGTGTTGCGAGCACTTGCTGAGCGGATTTTCCGCTCCAAGTACTTCGGCACCGTGGCTGCGCAGCTGGTGACGGCCATGAGCACGCCGATTACTTCGGCAGCGCTCGACTCGGTTGCCAAGGATTACCCCGAGCTTGATAAAGTCAAGTACGGGTATGAAACGGCGACTAAGGAAGAGATGCTGAGGGAGTACGCGGAGGTGCTCGTGGAGTGCACCGCGGCCATCCCGGTGGTGGAGCGGCTCGCGCAGCAGAAGACCCTGCTGTCCGAGCAGGCGGTTCGGCACTGCCCGGTGGATCGGGATGACGGTCTCGAGGCCATCATCGTCGATCTGGCGAGGAGGTCGGCTGCTGAAGCCGAGGAGGGAGGCGGTGAAGGCGGCGGCGCTGAGGTCGGTGGAGGCGAGGCGTAGTTTTGTTTTTCTTTTTCTTTAGCTTGTATCACGTCTCTTCTAGAGAGGCGTTTTTTTTTTTTTTTTTTTACACGAGTATATAAAATACTTTTTCTTGAACTGTGTCTTTTGCTGAACTGCTTACTTTTGCTTTTGTAGTCTGCTTTTGACTTCTCCAATACCTCACATTCTGAAAAACAAATAAACGAGCTTCGTCGTGCTGCCGAGGCTGCCGAGGTCGAGGCCGCGTGTTGGAAAAGCCGAGCTGCCAACATCGAGACCGAACTCGAGGCGAAGCTTAGGTCGGCACAGGAGAAGCTCGACGCAGAGCATGCGAGGTTTCTGGAGCTGGAGGACACGTTTAAACAGGTCGAGGACGACCTTAAGACCTTCAAAGCGGTATCCGAGGAGCATGAAGAATACGAGGACCGTATACACAGAAGTGGTGGCCTGACCATATATGAGGTCTCTACACAAATAAAGGAGGTCCGAGCTCGAGCAAGAGAGTACCGAGAAAGGTATGGCGATGACTCCTGGCAAGTTCGCGAGCAGGAAGAGGCGCTTCTCAAGCTCGGATCCATGTATAAAATTATTCAGAAGAGGAACCCGAAGCTGAAGAGGTGGATCGAGTCTAAGAAGACTCCACTCGAGGCTTCCTCTTCGGGTCGGTTGGGAAGGAGTTCGGCTGGCGCCCCTCCCCTTACTTTGGGTCGAACTCGAGAAGAGACTCTTGCCATCATGTCTCGAGGTGGAGGGCGGTGCGCTTCAGGCGGCCGAGGTCGAGCTGTGCCTTCAAGCCGAGGTCGATCTGCACCTTCAGGTCGAGGCCGAGGTGGTTTTGGCCGTGGTGAGGGGATGGCTTTTTTGGATACGGTGCTCGGTCATGGTGGCGCCAGTTCGAGCTCGGGTTTGGGTTTCGTGGAGAAGTACCTTAGTTTTAGTGGTAGGTCTCCGGGCTCAGACCCTCCAAGTTGATTTGTAATATGTACTTTATGAAATAAAATACAATTTTCCTTGTCATTACTTCTCTAAAGCTTTACTCAATTTGTATAATCAAGTTGGCTTCAAGTTCTTGTGATGACTGGCTTGTACTTCGTAGTCACTGCGTTTCATGCCGAACTTCTTTCTGTAGACGAGGTCGAAGTTTAACGAACTTCTTTTGATGTACTTCGAGTGGCTACTTCGTCTAGGGACGAAGTTTGGGCCTCCGAGGTTCCACTTTGTTTAGGAACGAAGTTTCGGCTTGCTAGGTACCACTTCGTTTAGGAACGAAGTTTCGGCTTGCGAGGTGCCACTTCGTTTAGGAACGAAGTTTCGGCTTTGAAGTTCCTTGTTTGTCGATTTAATCGATAGGAGTGGTCTCCTCACGCGCGCTTGACTTTGCCACTTCGTCTGAAGTCGAAGTTTTGGCTTTGAAGTCCCTTATTTGTCGATGTAATCGATAGGAGTGGTCTCCTCGCGCGGTTGACTGCTACTCTCAAATTTGGAGTTTTAGCTTGACTTGGATCTAATGCAGTATGTATACAAAAAATGCTTCACAAAAGAACTTAATAAAATCCGAACTACATAAATTACAAATAATATTTCTTTAAATGGGAAATGTGCCAAGTTCGGGGTATTGGTTCCCCAGATAAGTGGACGAGCTTGTATGAGCCTTTGCCGAGGACATCTTGGATTTGATAAGGACCTTCCCAGGTAGCTTCGAGTTTACCGAGCTTCTCCGCCTTACTAACTTCATTATTCCTGAGAACGAGGTCGCCTATTTGAAACTGTCGATGTTTCACTCGATTGTTGTAATACCGAGCTACTTGTTGTTTGTATCGAGCTTCTTGTATATAGGCTCGTTCTCGTTTTTCCTCCAACAAATCCAAATCAGTTCGGAGGCCTTCTTCATTGGCATCAGTTGTGAAGTTTATAGTTCGGGGGCTCGGCAAACCGATTTCCACTGGGATTACTGCCTCGGTTCCGTAGACGAGGCTGTATGGTGTTTCTCCATGGGATGTCCGAGGTGTAGTTCGGTAGGACCATAGGACTTGGGGTAAATTTTCAGCCCAATCTCCCTTGGCTTTGTCGAGACGAGTCTTTAAACCTTTGACTATTGTCCGGTTCGTGACTTCGGTCTGACCATTCGCCTGAGGGTGCGCTACCGAGGTGAATTTTTGCTGGATATGGAGCTCGTCACACCATTCTTTAAATGCCTTATCTGTGAATTGAGTTCCATTATCTGAGACGAGGACGTGAGGTACACCGAAGCGACAAACTATACTCTTCCACACGAAGTTGAGGGCCTTTTTGCTCGTAATCTTTGCAAGAGGCTCGGCCTCTACCCACTTCGTAAAATAGTCGATGGCGACTATTAGGAATCGTAGTTGGCCGGGGGCTTGCTCAAAGGGACCGACGATGTCTATCCCCCATTGCACGAAGGGCCAGGGGCTTTGCATGGTGGTTAGCTCGGTTTGAGGTACCCTCGTTATTGTTGCATGAATTTGGCACTTCGGACATCTTTTGACGAGGTCGACTGCGTCTTGTAGCATGGTCGGCCAATAGTATCCCCATCTCATAATCTTTCGGGTTAAAGCCCGAGCTCCGACGTGACTGCCACAGGATCCTTCGTGCACTTCGCGTAATATGTAGTCCGCTTGATTGGATCCCGCGCACCTTAGAAGAGGTTGAAGATATGATTTTCTGTACAATACTCCCCGTTCTAAGACATACTTGATTGATTTGTTCTGAAGCTTCCGAGCTTCGATTTTATCATCAGGGAGTTTGCCTCTTTCTAAATAATCCTGAAGTGGTGTCATCCAGTTCGGCTCGTCATCGATTACTGCGTTCACTTCGGCTTCCTCTATACTTCGGGTGGTAACTTCTTCTACCGGAGAGGCCGTGGATGACGATGCGAGCTTGCTTAATGCGTCAGCTCGGTCGTTTTCGCCTCTCGGGATTCGTATCAACTCGAAGTATGAGAAGCTTTCTTGTAAAGTTCTGACCTTGTGGAAATACTTCTTCATCCTTTCATCTCGCGCTTCGTATTTTCCGAGGACGTGGCTCACTATGATTTGGGAGTCACTGTAGACTTGGATGGCCCGTAGCTGAAGGCTTTGCGCGAGGCGAAGTCCGGCTATAAGAGCTTCGTATTCCACTTCGTTATTGGTGGTTGGGAAGTTTAACCGTAAAGCATAAGGGATTTGTTTCCCTTCCGAACTGATGAACAAAACTCCAACTCCGCTTCCCTTTTTGCCCGACGCTCCATCGACATAGACTTTCCAACAGTCAACGGGGGATGTCTTCGGCGTTTTCTCTGCGATATTCTCCTCGGTAGGTTTGGTAAGCTTCGGAGGCTCGGCGAATACCGTTTCCACTAGGAAATCTGCCAGCGCTTGCCCTTTGATGGCTTGCCGAGGTGCAAAGGAGATTGTGTGCTCGCCAAGTTCGACCGCCCACTTGGCGATTCGCCCCGAAGCTTCAGGCTTCGTAAGCACTTGCCGAAGTGGTAAGTCGGTCAATACTTGTATTGGGTGGGCGTGAAAATATGGTCGAAGTCGTCTCGCAGCATTCACTAGGGCAAGTGCGACCTTCTCCAGAGGTTGTTACCTCGTTTCTGGCCCTTTTAGAGCTCGGCTTATGAAGTATATGGGTAACTGCCGAGGTCCTTCTTGAACCAAGACTGCACTTATTGATTCGTCCGAAGCGGCGAGGTATAGGGAAAGAACCTCGTCTTCTTTTGGGACGGATAAAGTGGGTAAGTTGTTGAGGTATTTCTTCAAATTTTCGAAGGCTGACTTGTGCTCGTCATTCCACTCAAAGTTCGGAGCCTTCTTCAAGATCCTGAAGAATGGGAGTTGCTTCTCGGCTGCTTTAGATAGGAATCTGCTTAGCGCGGCCAAGCAGCCCGTCAACCGATGCACGTCGTGTACTGACTTCGGAGCTTGCATTTCTTGGACGACCTTAACCTTTGCCGGGTTGGCTTTTAATCCTTCGCGAGAAACCCAACACCCTAGGAATTTTCCGGACCGGACCATGAAAGTACATTTTCCTGGGTTTAACTTCAGGTTCACCTCACGGAGTAGTTTGAAGACGACCTGGAGGTCGTTTAAGGTAGTGTTGACTTTTTTGCGTTTGACAACGATGTCGTCGACATATACTTCAACAATCTGACCGATGTGAAGTTCAAATATTTTGTCAACCATCCTTTGATATGTAGCTCCAGCGTTTTTGAGTCCAAAGGGCATCTTCTTATAAGCGAAGATGCTGAAGTCTGTGACAAAGGCAGTCTTCAGAGCGTCCTCGGTACTCATAAGGACTTGATGGTAGCCTTTGTACAGGTCGAGAAAGCTGAACACCTCGTGACCGACGAGGGCTTCCACTTTCTTATCAATGTTGGGGAGGGGATAACAATCCTTAGGGCAGTGTTTATTGAGATCGGTATAATCAACACACATGCGCCATCCCCCTACTTGCTTCTTCACCATCACGGGGTTGGCCAACCACGTCGGATATTTCACCTCGAATAGAATATCGGCTTGTTGTAGTTGGCGTACCTCGTCGCGTATCACCTGATTTCTCTCGGCAGCGAAGGCTCGTTGCTTTTGCCGAACTGGTTTCACCTCGGGGTTGATGTTGAGGTGATGAGTTATAATATCTGGTGATACCCCGGTCATGTCTAAAGGAGACCAGGCAAAAATATCTCTAAACTCCCGAAGTAGTTCAATAACTTGACCCCGGAGTTCGGCACCCCCGACGAAACCGACCTTGACGACCTTGGACACGTCGTTTTCATAGAGTACGACGTCTTCTAGAGGTTCTGCTGCAGACGAGGTCGACTTCGGCACGCTGGGGTTCTGTAATTGCTATGCTTGGGGATGTTGTACACCAGAACCTCGGAGTGCGACTTGCATGCACTCCTTGGCTTGTGTTTGATTGCCCCGAAGCGTGATAACTCCATTCTTTGAAGGTATTTTGATCATTAAATGGTAGGCCGAGCATACTGCTCTTGTCGCTATCAGCCAATCTCTGCCTAAAATAATGTTGTAGGGAGAGTTGGCTTTGACGACGAAGAAGTGGATTATCTTTGTAGTGGATAATGGACTTCGTCCTACCGTCACGGGGAGTGAGATCGTTCCATCTGTCGAGGTCTCCCCTTGTGTGAAATTTTTTAATGGAATGGGTGCTGGTTTTAAGCGAGCTTCTTCGATGTCGAGTTTGCCGAAGCAGCCTTTGAAGAGCACGCTGACCGAGGCTCCACTATCAACAAAGACCCGGTGTACCAATTTGTTAGCCACCACGGCTTTGATAATAGTAGCATCTTGATGAGGCGAAGCATGAGGGACAGGGTCGTCGTCAGAGAAAATAACGACCTCGTCCTTTTTGAACCTTTTATGCGAAGGCTCCTCCGAGGGCCGGTTTCGAGCTTCGGCCTTTAGCGACGACCTCGTTGAACCTTGGGGCACCCCGATGATGGCGGTGATGACTCCATCATACTGAGGTTGATTCTCGTCATCGTCTTCGTCATCATGTCTTGACTTTTTATCTTGGGGTTTGCAATTTTCTCCCCTATTCCTTCTTCGTTCGTCTTTGCTCCGAGGTTGAGTATCCGGTTGGTTATGACCTCGGTATCTTCCAAGAGTGCCATCTTGTGTTAGGCGGTCAATTTCCGAGGCAAGATTGTGACACTCCTCGGTGTTATGGCCGTGGCCGCCATGGAACTCGCAGTATTTATCCCGTGATCGTCTGCTTGATCCAGTTCGGGATAACGGTGGAGGTCTCTGGAACAGGTTTGTGTGAAGCTCGTAAATTTCCGCCCGAGATCTATTTAGCGGAGCGAACCGATCTGGCTCCTGGTTAGGCCGAGGTCCGAGGCGGGATGCTAATGGACCTCGTTGGATTCTTTCAAGAGCTCCTCGTCGATGCGGCCCTTGATCAGTGCGTTCTTCCCTTCTCTTTTTATCCTGACCTTCAGGTCGGTCAGTGGCTCGTTTCTTCCTGTCCGCCTCATCCGCTTCGGCAAATGCATCAACGATCCTCCATAGCTGTTTGGAGGTTTGGGGGCGCTCTTTCACGAGCTCCCTAAAAAGTGTGCCGGAGTGAATGGCGTTTTGAAATGCCGAAATGAGGACATCGTCGGAAAGGCGATCGACCTTGAGGCTCTCATTGTAGAACCGAGCTAGGAAGTCGCTAATAGATTCTCCTCGTCCTTGTTTTAGGGTAAGGAGTTGGGCCGAACTCATTTTTGCTTCGGCTTTTTGGAAGAAACGCCTCTCGAAGGCATCTAGCAGGTCGGCGTACGACCCTATGCTGCTAAGAGGAAGGTTGTCAAACCACTTCCGTGCATTGTCCACCAACAATTCGGGGAAGACTTTGCACATATAAACATCCTCGGCCAGTCCCTGGTTCAGCATATTATACTGATATTGCGACAGAAAGTTGCTCGGGTCGCAAGAACCGTTATAGGGCTTGATTGGCGGGACCCTGTATGCTGAAGGGAGTGGTGTGTAGAGAATTTTGTTGGTGAAGGGGGTTATGATTCTGCTGTAAACAGTGAATCTTCCCTCTCGGTGGTCGTCCTCGTTACGTCGAGAATGGTCGACGTTTCGACGAGGTGGCGTCTTCTCTCTTCGGTATTCCTCGTCACGTCGGTAATGGTCGACGTTTTGACGAGGTGAAGTTGAGCCTCGCCGAGGTGAAGCAATATTTCCTCGGCGATTATGCAGTCTTTGGGGGACTTTGTCATCTCTCTCCTCGGCAATTGGCTCCGAAGCTTGGGGTCGTTGTGATGGACCCGCTTTATCCTCTTCGCACTGACCTCGTTGTTGATGTTGTTCGGCGAATTTGAGGAAATCTTGCTCGTGAAGATCTAGATATGCTTTGAGTGCATGGCCGAGCAGAGGTTGAAGTGTGGTGTTCCCTTGATTTTGATTCAATCTTTCACTGCTAATAGAGTCATCAGCTCGGTGGGAAAGGACATCTTCTACATGGCCTTCGGGAGTTCGGCGGTTTGTGACCTGCCTACCAGGCCGAGCATAGTGTTCATCCCCTTCGTCGGTTGATAGACGAGGTGGATTACGAGGCATTTCAGCCTCGTTTTGCTTTCCTTTAGCAGCAGCAGCTATAGCATTAGATCGAGTGGATCTAACCATTGTGTTTTCACTTCGGAAATAGTGACCGGACACAAAATTTACTTCGTTTCCCACAGACGGCGCCAGTGATCGATCGCCGATTTTCGAAGTGAGATTTGCACGATGATTAGAAAATAAACGAGACGAGGTTTACGTGGTTCGATCTTTAAAGAGATCTACGTCCACGGGAGAGCTCTTATTATGAAGCTTTTGAGAGCTTGAGAGCTGAAATTACGGAGATTGTGTATGTGTGAATGCCCCTTAATTTAGCTTTAATATAGCTATTTATAGATAACATAGGCGGTTTATGGCTATTTATAGTAAGTGGGCCGTGGTATTGGGCCGGCCGAGCTGCTCTTAATGGGCCTAGGCGTTGGGCCGCCGAGCTGCTTCGGGGTGTTTGGGCCTTATTGATGGGCCATATCCTATCAATGTATATATGTAATAGTAGTATATATTTTACATAATCTTAATTATATATAACATCAGGCCACACAAAGCGTGAGTATTAGTCTAGTTCTTATAATATTTGGTAGACTTGGTTGAAACACCGAAACCACTCCTAAGCGGGCGGCTGCGTAGAGAAAGCATCACCGACGTCTCTTCTTCAATTTGTGTATGAAAGGAGATTGATCCCTCGGTGCCTAAGAACTATTGATTCTCATGAAGATGACATTAGTCAATTCGCATTACAGGAAATTAAACATGGTATTTCTATGAGTGTTTGTTATTACATAAACCTAACCTGCACACCATCTGATCATGGCGAACAACATAGGGGGCACTTCCCACAATAAGACTCTGAAAATCCCACACACAACACGCAACAACAGCTAGATCATCCACATAATGTTCATGAGGATGGGCCAGGAGGATGTTATAATATCGAATGTATAAACTTTGAAGAATAGATGACAGAGACTTGTCACTCGAGATCACCAAGTAATTGGCTGGAGATGGAAATTTCTCTGCCCAATCTTTCATCCTAAGTACCATGTTTTCTAAATGATTATCTACAAGCACGACAAGGCAATGAACAAAATAAGAATTAGAAACCTTGTTCCATATGAAATCAAACCAAAATTCACCCCGACCATCAGTATTTGACAATGCGAATATATAATACCAACAATTTTAATTTGCATAATAAATCTCTTTTGAAATTCACATTATTTTTTTAGTTAGAGAGATAGGTAAGATAGATGTATACTAGCATTGTCTTGTATGAACGATATCACGATGAGGTGATGTTTATTTATGTCACTGATATTATCATCGACGCCATAGGCAACCATGGTGATTCTGCCGCATAAACAATTCTTGGAGACGGTCTCACTTATGGAATTGAAGAGTCTCGAGCACAACATTTCTGACTCCGGTATCGGACAACTCTTCGTGTCCCACAAAACCAACGTAGGCAATTTCCCTTCCTCGTAAAGGCTGATTCATACCAAGATCAGAATTTAACACAACTCATCAGTAACTTAATTCACATTAATATTTTATATAATAAAGCTAACCTAACCTAACCTAACCTGGACGGCTCCATCTTTGGGAAATATTCATAGGGGGGTCCTCCAATAACAAGATCCTCAATATACCACGCACAACTGGCAACTGCAATAGGATCGTTATGTCCATGCGGATGTGCCACGAGGATGTTATGATTTCTACAGTGTAAATCCTCAAGAGTAGATAACAGTCGTGTGTCACACGAAATCACAAAGTAATTGCACGGGGCAGGAAAACTCGTTGCCGGATCTTTCATCATAGATATCATGTGTTCCAAAGTAATACATACAACGAAACATATGTTTTCCTAAATTATTACTATATAAAACACCTAAACCATTTTTGCAAAAAAAAAAAACACCTAAACCATATCATATTTCAAGAATAAGGACCCTACTTATACATGAAAATGAAAGTTCGTCCCAAATCATTAATAAATCTCATAGTTTATACAATCAAATGAAGACTTACGCCTATTCAGCAAAGGAAAAAAAAACTAAATATTCGTATGCGTTATACACATACACGGATAACCATTATCGTCGAGAAGGAGTGCCATATCCATCTGGAGGCTACGTGTAACGGAGTCAGAGATGTTTTTATCAACACCAAAGGCAACCATTTCCATAGTGCTGCAGTGAGAATATCTCCTCAAAACATTGATTAGGACGGCTAACAAGCCGATCATTTTCTCGTCCGCTGGAAATGGGCAACTCCATGCATCCCAGTAAAGGAAAGTGTTGAGAATTCATGACATCATCTAATGACACGCAACATAATTAAATAGTTAAGAATTGGATCTAGATCTATAATTGATTATGTAGTTGAGTCTATATAAACATTGGATAGAATACTCACCGAATGCAATGCTTCCACACACTCCTTCTGATGTAGAATCCACTAGTATGGTATCCACGTGTATTCTGACCCGATGCAGGAACGATTCCCCGGTACAGAGGTTCGCAGAGAGAACTCTAGGAATTCTCTCTGTGAACTGACGGCAGTTCTGTGTTAGGTTTTCTGTGTGTTCACTTCTATCTGACTTATAGAATATGTGTATTACTTATAATAAACAATACTGGCCATAAACCCTAGGTCCAATGGGCCCATATTCTTAAGTCTGCTTTATTAATTAATAGTCCAACAATTAATTAACTAAAGCCCATATATCCAATATATCATAATCTAGTCCACAAGATATTAAAATATCTTTCAATCTCCCACTTGGACTAGTATTAGATAACCTGCCGCGCACTATGCTTGTACCCTTGGTCGGATCAAAATACACTTGAAAGTGTGACCCAATAGGCCCCCACTATCGAAGATGATCTAATCAAAGTCTGCACAAAACTCCTAGACTGCGTTGTGCAGCGAACTCGATATATGGCGGACGTTTACGTGGATTCTGTAAACAAGCCTTTATATGTGGTTTGAGTAATATCCTTTCATTCGTGACACACTCGATTAAGCCTTGGATCTGTCACGTGTCTATCCAAATAGCTTAATCATTTCTTCTCATCTTTATTATACGACCCATATGATCATATTTAATTATTCTAATTGAATATATCCTTGCATTGGCCAATGACTTTATGGTCGAATAATATAGAGAAACTGAGTGCTCTCTCGAAATTCCAATCGAGGAATGAATCCCAATCTTGGCTCATCTACCATTTTCAATTCATCTCATGATGCACCCAATCCAAGCCGTGTCTTGCCACTTGCAAGAATTGTCTTGGTCAAAGTACACCACTCAACAAACAAAATGTGTAATGACCTCAAGTCAAAGGACTATTACATACTCTATACAATAATAAATCGTAGACACTGAAACAAACGATTTAATAGTTGGGTATACCAATACTCTCAAAAGTATCCATGTGTCCATCACATATATCAAATATCTCATAGTTGTGAGAACCACTACGTTCTCTAAGAACATGATGCAGACCACACGCCAACCTATAACATATCATCAATGTCCCATTCTTGATGATCATTGGTTGGGGTTATTTTAGAATTTACACTCTATCATTTACGTCTCACACCATGAATGACATTGAAAATTCAAGGGAACAAATATGAGAATAATTTCAAACATTCAAAATAATAAAAACCCATAAATGCACAAAACCCATAGAAAATCAAATTTTCATAAAATGTGATCAAGTAAATATGTCTTTACAATAGAATGTTTCTTAAGACATATATACTAAAACTCCCATTGGATCAAAGCCAACTACCAAGATGTCTAACACCCAAATCTTCAAAAGGTCTTTTGTGTTTCACAATACACAATGACTTGGTGAAATGATAAGCTAAGTTATCTGTTTCAAATTATTTTATTAAGTTACTCGCAAGAGAACGAGATCATTATAGATTAATAAGCAAACCCAAGTCGTATTCTCAAGGAAGGCTAAACAGGGCTTTATCTACGTTGTAAAACAAAAAGCAATAAAAGAATAAGGTTTTTATTATTAACTATCTAATTAATTATCTAGGCGGGAATAATTAAAAGAATGTAGATACGAATTACCTAGGCAGGAATGAAGAAAGCAATTAAACCCTAAGTCTAAGAATGAAGAATTAAAGTAATTAAACTTAAACATGCTTTGAATTGATTAATTAACATGATTGATTGATTTGGAATTGTGAATTGGAAATTAATCAAGATAAAAACAAGAAGGAAAGAAATCATAAAGCAATAAAGAAAACAATAAGAACTCACGAATTTAAACTGGAAATAATGCACTAAAAAGTTTCCGGGTTTGAATCACAAGCGAATCCACAAACTGAATTGAAAATACGAACTATGGAATGGAAATCCTATCTATGGTGTTTTCTCTCGTGGTTTAAAACCCTGGAATTGAAGTATGGAATGAATGTTTAAATTAAATCACGCGAGGGATTATAAATAGAGGAAAAATATCTGCTAGGTTAGCGCTCGCTAGGGGGTAGCGATCTCTACCCTGGCTCTCTGTGATCTCTTTTGAACGTGAGGGGTAGCGACCGCTAGAGGGTTAACGATCACTACCCCTGGTCTTTGTCCTCCCCAAGTTTTGAATGCTAGCGAGCGCTAGGGGGTAGAGCTCGCTACCCCCGCGCTCGGCCTTGGTGAATTTTCATCCTCTTCGTGCCCATTTTGCCCTCATTTCTCTTGTCGAGTCAATTTTTGTCGATCTTTACCAAAGCATCAATTCAAACGACAATACTCAACATTATAAACCAAAAATGCGAGAGAAACGAGACCAAAAATGGATAAAACAACCTCCCCACACACAATACCTTGCTTGTCCTCAAGCAAGTCTAAGCTCAAACATAATAAGGAGATCACAAAATAAGAGGCAAAATTGATCATGCAACAACAATCATCATCATCACGAGTACTCAATAGAGATCCTAAGTCTATACATCAATCACTACCACATGTTTCTCTCGAAGGTGCAACTTCAATCCGATCAAACTCAAAAACATATGAAAATTTGGTTTTTAATCACTCAAAAGGCTAGACTTAATTCATTTATCTTTTCAAACCAACTTTTAGAATTGAATCGCATAGAATTTTTAGTGATATAAAGAACGATGGTCACTAGGTGTAATCTTCGGTATATACCGAATATCCTAGTGTGGTTTCCCATACCCATTCCTACAATTCACAATTTCTTTCGATTTCGTAAAGGAAGAGGGGTAGAGTTCTTATCACTATCACTTATTCAAACAGTTCATGCGATTCAATATTAAGGCCATTCGAGCCAAATTTTTGAAAGAGTGGGTTATATGGCCAAAAGTCACGAGATGAGAACATTTAGAGGTTGTCTAAAGTGTTCTCGTGTGGTTTCCCATGCTCATGGTTTCCAGAGGAGCAGAAGCCTCCCAACTCAATCTCACAATATGCACAATTCACAAATAAGTCTAGTCATTAAGCAATATTCTACCAAATTCACAATGCCAAGAGTTATCACATCAATTCATCACAAAAAGAGTGACCCACGACAGCTATGATCAAAATGTAACGCTCATCACCCAACCAAAGACTCACGACGACAATTCATATCAAAGCATAATCAATCAAGTACTCTCATCAAAATCAATCTCTAAATATGTCAAGCTAAAATTCGCAAGTGGACAAGCATGCATACCCAACTACAACACAACTTAAAAATACGCCGCATACTGAAAATTCAAGCACACCCCTCCTCAATGAACAAATAAGCAATGTCCTCATTGCTACAATAAGAACAAGAGAGGGAAATGAAACTACCCAATTCGGGATGATGCGGCGGTGATGAGGCTCGATTAGTGCTAGAGATCCAAACCTGCAAGAGAGACACCAAAACAAACCAAAACAACAACAAAATGAAATAACTAAAGTAAATCAACCCGGACAAAATGAAAAGAAAGCATACTGAGCAGCAGTGACAAGTCACTGCTGATCTGGTGGTGGAGGAGGATCAAAGAGGGCCCAGGATTCCTCGTTCTGGGGCTACGAACTGCTCGCTGCATGGTTTTCAGCTCGATTCTTTGTTTGAGTCATGATGGAAAGAACAAGGGAAGAACTTGTGTCCGGAGATGGTGGACGGAAACGGTGGCTAGCGACTGGAGTTGGTGATGGTGACTGGAGGCGGCGACAGGAGGTGACCGGTGGAGGGGGGTGAGTGGGCGGCCCCCGAAGGGGGGGGGGGGGGGGGGGGGGGGGGGCCCCAATACACCAAATACCAACTTTTCAGTTTACTCGTTCAGATTAGACAGAGAGCTTAAGCTTTCTCGCTGTGAGATTGCCAAAGTCGACAGACCAGATCGATCACCAGATCGATATCAATATGTCCAGATAATACTCTCTAGTGATAAACACTTAGAGCAGATCAAGAGTGATCTTGATGTTCAATAAGTGTTGCGTGTGCGAAATATTGTGGGCTAAGTTGGTTGCCCTTTTAATGAAAAACCTTTAAGAAATAATATGATATTTAACAGATTGATTAAATCAAATGCAGATTGTATGATCGTGCTGGTTAGTGGAAATAAACAACTGAAATAAAATGCAGAATGTAAAGAACACAATTGTTTAAAGTGGTTCGGGAAACCCCCTACGTCCACGGTCTGATCAAACCTAGATCAGAAATCCACTACTAGGATCCTCTGCTTATTTATACTCGTTGAGAACGAGTCCCAAGTACCAATCAAACAACCAGATTGATACCCAAGCACGAATAAGGGTCGTGTCCCTTTACAACTTCTCTGCAGTAAAACTAACTGCAAATACAAACAGATACCACGTTAATCCACTAGAAAACCTCTAGCTAGCTTGGTATCTTCCCTTCTCCTTCTCGATAAGACAGACTTCAATCGAGGTTGAGTGTATGTGATTTGATAATCACGAACTTGTGTGGAGCTTAAGCCTGCTGTGAAGCGTTTGAGCGAATGTGCGTTGTAATCTTTAATGTTGCATCTATCTTCTCCAAGCTTTGAAACTCCGTTTATATAGGCTTGAATTTTGAAATTCTAGCCGTTGTTGATTGGCGTGGGATAGGTGTAGATTGCCAATCAATCGTATCCAATCAAATCTTTATTTGCCCTGTAGAAGGGTTGACTGAATTAATCATATCCAATCAAATCTAATCAAATCCCATTAATCACGGATTCTCCTTCCATGATTTGTCGGGTTGACTTCAAACTTGACGTGGCAAATTGATATGATGTGTATGATGATGTCATCTGATGATTTGATGACTTTATTGATCTGCTGTTGGTCTGTGCCTTCATTCTCTTTTTATGGCAACCAGATCGATCCATCGATCTGGTCCATATCATCTGGTCCAGAAGTCTTCCAAATAATGTTAGCAATGACTGGGTCAAACTTCTTCAAACCAGATTGACTGACCATCTGTTGGCAGATCATCTGCTCGCTCTGCTGGCCTGTTGAACTAACGATCTGGTCATCCTCTGAGACAGATCCTAGTCTAGTAGATGACTTCTATAAGTTATAAAACTTGTACATGTTAAGTCATCATCATCTATGAATAAGCTCTCTATCAGATCATCTTTTTAATTAGTGATCTATTACAACTTAGAGCTATCTGGCCTAACGAACAGAAATAAATCTAAGTGTTGTTTCAAAAGAACATCATCAAAACTAAATTTTAAATGGGGTTCCCAACAATTTCCCCCTTTTTGATGATGTCGAAACCACACTTTACATTTTAACTCTATGGGGTTTTTAAAGATTATCTGGTCAAGTACCAGATGGGTTATAGCAGGTTGTTATAATTTATAACAACTTAAAGCAATAAGTATGGTTCTGGACAACATGATATTGTCATCAGATAACCCACAATAATATATGAGAATGTTAGTACAAGGGTTACAAGAT
Source organism: Leonotis leonurus (assembly GCA_026898415.1). Classification (NCBI taxonomy): domain Eukaryota; kingdom Viridiplantae; phylum Streptophyta; class Magnoliopsida; order Lamiales; family Lamiaceae; genus Leonotis; species Leonotis leonurus. The sequence continues at coordinate 18,429 of JAPKLX010000564.1, forward strand.
ATAAGTCCAGACCATTAATAGGAAATAGCAACAGATGGTGTAAGATAAAAGAACTAAGTAAACCATCTGCCTATTCCTCCCTTCTTCATCTTCTCCTTCACTGCGTCAGAAGTAAGCTGCACGCTCTCGTATATTCCATCACGAATTCTAGCATACTCTGGATTGTGATTGTCGATCTTGATGCCCTTAGAGTTTGCTATCATATTGATGCAGTTCAGAATGAATGTCCTATCTGGGGTAGAAGTACCCTGGATCATGGGACATTGCATGAATTCCCTTTCTGGAGCCTTCATCTGAACCTTAGCATCTCTGGCTGCTCTTCTAACTCTCTGGATCAATTCTTTCTCCTTTCTTCCATCAAGATACTTATGAAAATCTTCATTAGCAGTTCCTTGAGAGTAAGCAGGCTCTCTCAGGAAGTATCTGTTCAATATAAACCCTGTCTTGATGATCTCCCATTCGTTCTGGTCATCCTCTGCCACCCATGGATCTCTCGGGGTCCTCTTCTGCAATGAAAGATTCCATTTAGGGAATGGAACTTTCTTCTTCTTGGATGAGCTTGTGGGTTGAACAGGTGATGATCTGCTCTTTCCTTCTGATGTAGGAGGTGAGAAAGGCGTTTGATAAGCCTTCTCTTTCCCCATCTGTTCCGCCTCTTTTCTTGCCTTCTCTGCCTTTTCCTTGAAGAATTGGGCACGGAAGGCTGGATCTATAGCTTCTGCCATGCTTGCTCCTGCCAGGAAGGCTTCAGTGATCTGCTCGCTTTCAGATATCGAGGCAGGCTCCTTCCCTTTGCTCTGTTTGCTTTGTGGTTGTTGTTGCTGTTGATCTAGTTCAACCATTATAGTAGGATCAGGTCTTGGTGGTGTATAGAATCTCTTCTTAGCTTCATGGTCTCCACCCTTATCTCCTCATTTTCTTCCTTTTCCGCCCTTATCGCTTCTTTCCCCCTTTTCGACATCATCAAAAGTGGTCTTGATGAGTGTACGAAGAGAGGTGATTTCCTCCTTAAGTTCCTCGGGCGACTACTCGGCATCTACCTTGAAACCTAGCAGGTAGTTGATAGTCTGGTTTGATTCATCAAGCTTTCTCTCTAGCTGGCTGTTCATGGTTGAAAGTGATCTGTCGTAGGTCTCTTGGAGGCTTTCAACACTACTAGAAATTTAAACACACATGACACATGATAGATGATATTTTTTTCACAAAATGTCATGTATGAGCGTATTTTTTTGCATAGATGACATTGTGAAAAAATAATGTGATCTATGAAGTGTGATTAAAAATATACATGATATTTTTTAAAATAATGTCATGCTATAATGTCATGTATCTATTACTTAGATGACAATATCATCAAAATGTGATCTATGGGTGTGTTTATAATAATATACATGACACATTAATAAAAAAATGTCATCTATATTAGTGTTTATTATCATAAACCCTTATTTTCACACTTGGTCGAATTTCCCTCCAGCTTTCTTCAATTTACTTCTCCCTCCACAAACCCACTCCCATCACTTCTCCCTCCATAGCATTCCGCGCGCCGCTGCTTCCCCGACGAAAATCGTCTTGCCACCGTCTCACCGCCATCTTCTCCCTTTTCTATCAATCTCTCTCAACTTCCATCTCTCAATTTGAACGATGGTTAGAGTAAGAAGAGAAACTACGAAGCAAAGGGTGGGAACCCAGTGAAATTTTGAAGGGAGGAGCAAGGCAAACATGCCGTTGACGTAGAAAATAACGACGCTGGTTCTCGATTCTCGTTGGACGGCGGAAAGCTCGCCGGTGCTCTTCTCCATAGGTAAACTCTACCATCTATCTCTCTTTCTAGATTTTCAGGTTCTATATTATCTATTTTCTGAAATTCTATCAAACTTTCTTGATTGTGTTCTAGCCTTAAGTTTCTGCTCTTTACAAAATAATTGAATGATTGGGCAAAAACTCTACTTGTTAGCTAAGAAAAGGTTACCTTCGGGGAAAAAATATGGTTTGGTTACCTTTTCTCTGGTTAATGTTCACAGTCATGAACCTTACTCTACTGGGATTGAATTTTTACGAGGTATTTTGTATGTTCCCCCTCCCCTTTCTATTGTTTCTTCTTTGTCGCGATTTTTTTATCAGAGCCCTTTTGCTAGTTTGCTTGATATATTCAATGCCGTGTTCGGCCGGTGAAAAAAAATTGCAACTTTTTATAACTGAGGTTGAAAAAACACTTGCTTATGAGTTGTTGTTTTATGGTAAGCATAAAGTATATTTATGTTGAGATTATTGTATTTATGCTAATTAAAAAGCTAATGAAAAATATTGGGTGTTTGTTTCAGTGAATAGGCGTTTGGTACACTCTAATACGTTTATATCCATATTTACTGTAAGAAATTTATTGTAATTTGGCCTGCTTATGCAATTTGATATAGTAAATTTATAGCTGGGGAACAGAAAGTTGCAATCTTTTTATAGCTAAGAGGTAGAAGAAAGGATGCTCTCTCTAGATAGGAAAAGTCCACTTCCTTTGAATCTTTTTGAGTAGTTGTTTAACTGCTACAAGAATAAAGGTATACTTTTTTGGAGAGTTGTGCGTATATGCTAATTGGAAATTTTCCCATACTGAACTTAGGAAAGTCTTGCACCTTCCTCTTACAAAAAATCTAATGGCTGTTAGTAGAGAAAGTTGGAGTGAGTTTATGAGTGACTAAGCATGTCTTAGTGCATTGCTTTATGTATGAAAGAATCCTGTCTACGACATTTCACAAGTTTAGTTATTACCAGGACTTTAGTGCAGTTTTTGGTAAAATTTACAGCACTTCTTAATTTATTACTTCATTTACTTAATCAGGCAATGCGATTGTATATAGTGTTGGTCCTTCCCGTTTGAATATTATGCTACTCTCAAATTATTGAGTTTATTTTATTGGTTGTTTCTTTGTTGTAGCTTAATGGAGCCATCTTGCCATGATTGTGTAGTGTTTGCTTACATTACCTTGTATTTAAAGTTTCTTTTCATAGATAAATTTGATTGGCCTTAAAGCAATTTAAGACAATGCACAGATAAAAAAAAAAACTTGCTCCAACATTGAATTATAAATATTTTTACCTCTCTCGATTTAAGCTATGAATTAAGGTTGTAAGAAATTAACAATTTATAAGAAGTCATATTTTGGTCTCTGTACCAGTGCAACTTGTGGATCTAAATAGGAAACTGAAGTGAGATTTGAGTACATATCCCAAGTTACTATATCCACCCAACCTGCAGGGTGACCAATCTATTGAAATGTTTATGTTCTTTATTTGTTATTATCTGTAACTGCACCTTAACCTGTCTTAACTATAACTATCCCATAAGTGGGAGCTGAGCTTCAAAGGTTGACATGGGATGGAAGTGAGAAAATTGAAGACTGTAGAGATTGGATGAAATTATTCGTCAGTTTCTCTCTTCCTCCACAAGCCAAAATGATTCAAGAGTCATGTTATTAGCCTATGAAATTATTCGTCAGTTTCCCTTCATAATTAAATTTCCACCTATGTGTTACTTATTTTAAGTGTAATTAGACGTCTGAAAAGCTTAAAGTTTTGTCACTATTGGCTTTATTCGTATCAAACATTTATTAGCCTAATCTTGAGATCAGATAACTTGTAAAGGCTAGTTTCCTCTGCTTTGTTCACAATGCAGCCTTATGTGCTATCCTTGACTAATATGATCTTAACTCCAACTGTTGGATTCTGCAGGTCCCGCAGCAACTGAATTCATATGACTGTGGTCTTTTCTTGCTTCACTATGTAGAGCTCTTTCTGGAGGAGCTTCCTGCTAACTTCAGTATCTACAAGATTTCACCATCCTCTGAGTTTGTAAGTACTTTGCTATGCTATCTCCTACATCAAATGCACTACTTTTTTCGTGCTGTATTAAGTGATTGATAATCCTGATAAAACATGAATTTAAAATACATATTTTACTCGGTTATATGTATAAACTTTAGTAACATTAAGTATTTGATTTTTAATGAGCTAATTTTGTATGATATTATATAAACATAGGCGTAATGGGTTGGTTTGTATTCATTTACAGTTGTTTTTTCTTCTATAAGCACACTACCAATTCTCTTCCCTTTTCTTTTTTCTTTTTTTTTTAAATTTCTACCGTGGTCAAGAAAACCCCACAAATTTTAATTGTTATGCAATCCTATGTGCATGATTTCAGCTTCGAGAAGACTGGTTTACTCCAGCTGAGCCTTCTATAAAGAGAACACATATTGAAAGATTAATTAGCGGTCTAGTTAACTCCAAATCTGAAGAATGTCCTCCATCTGTTGGGAGTAGCATGCATCGTTCTCCCAAAAATCTGAACACGACTGATGGCTTTGAAGATGGCATTCAGTTTACAATCAAATCTGGTCCTTTGGGTGGCTGTCATGTGAGCTCACAATGTCAGGTCAAGCAGGGAATTGAGATGACTTTACTTCCTACTTCACCTGCAAAGAGCCCTCAATGTACCAGAACTTCAGGATTGGTTTTAAAGGAGTTGTTTCAACAAGTACCTGCTCCAGAATCTTATACTGATGCACCTTGGGGAGTTTTGGAAAGCAAACCGTCAATTTGTAAGGTAAAACGTCCCTACTTCTATGCCAGCGAAGTACTTCAAAAACTATTAATATTCAGATGCACTTTGTTTTTGCTACTTAAATGTTGATAATAATAGTTCTCCTTAGATTTTTGACATGTTTATGCATATTGTATGTTTGTGGTGATTTCCTTTCTACAGAACCAGTCTCAGATTCTCAATCAATGACACAACTTTGGGTCTGAAAGGTTGTAGAAAGATGCATACATCAATTTGTTCAACTTTACTTGTAGCATTCTTGCCTTTTCAATTTGTATTGTCTGTACATTTAAATGTCAGATAGTAATGTCTTCGCATGTTGCAGCGCTGGCCAATTTATACACTGAAAGAGAAATGAGTTAACTCTATAAATAATCTATCACAATTCCATAATCTTGTATATTTGACATCAGTTGCCTTGCCAATTAGCTTACTCTGATGTGTTATCAAGAACTAAAATCTGAAACTATGCTGGAAAATCTGCTCATTATTAATGTGTGATGAAACATGATTTCGCTTTATCAACCATGTCTTCTTTCTTTTGTCTTGCAACTACCTAGTCATATTTTACTTCAAGAACTGGACTAACCTATTATCACCACTCTGCAGAATTGAGTTCAGACATGAATTAACATTGTTAGAAAAAGTTCGGCATCCTAATGTGGTTCAGTTTATTGGAGTTGTCACTCAAAATATGCCCATGATGATTGTTTTGGAGTATCATTCAAAAGTAATCATTTCTCTCCCCCTTTCTTTCCTGCAAAGTAATTAATGTGGATGTATATGTTCTTTACTCCGTGACAATTTTCTTGCACACATGTTGTGATTAAGTCGTTAATACTTTGAGTCCCAACTTTTCTTTAATTAAATAGATATTTATCTGTCTGCTCCTTTCTTTTAAGCTTTGTTGAGAAAGCAAATAAAGATGTTGAGGGTGATTCTTGATTAGGTATTGTATGTTTCCATTCTCATGTATCACTATCATCATATTTGATAAAATCCTGAACTTCTTCCATTGCTTTGATGCTTAATAATAAGATACATGATACGGTAAATATATGTAGATAGTCATCTTTTCTGTCTTTTAGTTTAGCATGAACATATTTAGCTTTTTGCACATTTTTCCATTTAGCACTTATGCAAGTTCAGCACTGGTCTGCATTAGCCCATTCCTTGCAATACTAAATACATTCTGTTTTGCTGAATACATTGACAATCAGGTCCATCTATTTGCGAAATGAACAGGCTATGTTAAGAGTGATATTGGTGATGAGCTCAAGGAGCAGCGTGCTGTCTTGTGGGACTGTATCAATCAACTTTCTGTTGTTGAATTTGTTCGAGCAAACCTTGTATCTCTGTTGCGTGAGGCTCTACAAGAGCTGGTTAATGGCTTGAGATTGGAATGTTTCCTCTCTGTTTTACTTTTTATTTTTTTCTTACATTTAACTTGAACTACTATTATTGTTCATAGGTCTATAAGATGGACCAAGTCTGAGAGCAACTGCAGGTAATCGAATACTTGTATTCCAGTGCTAAATTGCCTCTTTATATCCTTCTCTACATGTTATACATTATATGGATGCTCAGAAATATCCCAAATTTGAACCGATCAATATTTTCTAATGATAAGCTTCTATTAATGCTTCATTCGTTTTGTTGCTATAATGACCAACAAGAACTGAAGCAATATATGCATAGGAGGTCCAGGAGGGGACCAGAAGGATCAACCCACCACATCTGGTGCCACTAGCCAGCCAGATCAACCTCCACCAATGCAAGATGCAGCAACACAGCAAACCACTCAAGAGGCAGAAAAGCCCAAGAAAAGGAAGAATAAGACACAATTGATTCATCTAGACCCAGTAGATGAGGAACCAACTGGTCAAACTATTGATGGAGAACCCACCAATGAGCTCTATACTCCTGGAGTAGCTCAGAAACTGAAGAAGAATGTCACATTCTCCAATCTTGAAGAGATTCTGGAACAGGAGACCAAATCTTTCAACAACTACCAGATCGACAACCTGATCACACTCCGAGTTGAAGATCACATGAATGCTACCTGCAACGTCTTACAAGAGAGAACAACACAGATCCTTACTGATTTTAATCAACACTAGAAAGACTATGTTAATGACATGGATCTAGATTTACGTCGCAAACTGAGACATCAAGACAAAGAACTCAATAAGAAAATTGGCGACGATAGAGCAGCCATAGAAACAACGAGTGAGAAGCTTGATCTGCGACTAGAGGCAATGGAAAAGAAAACACGGACAGTCCAAACTCTAGTCACTGACACGATGGCTAAGCAGAACGAAACAATTGATACTGTTGTGAAGAGCCAAGCTGCTGCAATTACAGCTGAAGTAAAGGATGCCACTGCCCTTGATGTCCATGCCAAACTTGCTGCCTTTGAGAAGGAGAAGTTTGTGGAACTCATGATGGCCAATCAAGTCAGTGTATTGGATGCCTTACTCTACCCCAACCCGACAGAGTATGAGAACCAGAACACCAGACTAATTAAGGTGGAAGATCACCAGCAAACCTACGATGCTACTGTCTCTAAAATGAACAACATACTCGAGAGAAAGCTCGATGCCACAGATCAAACAGTAAACATGCTGCTAGGTTTTAAATTGGATGCAGATGAGAAGATGGAGGCCATGTAGGCAAAATTAGATGCCCTTAATTTGTACACTCATCAAGACAGTCTTTGATGATGTCGAAAAGGGGAAAAAATCTAAGGCTGATAAATGAGGAAAAAGAGTTGGCAAGGGTTCTGACAAGGATGTGACATAACCAAAATAGCCAGGCCGAGGAGCAGAAGCTGATGCTCAACCTGGACCAGCTCAACAGATGAGGGAGAGGCCCACAACGCCACCAAGGGCGGATCCCACAATTAAGTCAGAACAGAGTCAACAACAACAACAACAAGCTGCTGCTTGTGACAAAGGGAAAAAGCCTATCGATGAAGGAGACCAGATAGCAGAGTTGCTGCTGTTTGGAGTGAGCAGAGAGCAAGCTTGTGACTCAATCTTCCGGGCACAATTCTATAAAGATCAGGCAGAACGTGAGAAGAAGCTAGCTGCACAAGAAGCAAAAGAAAAATCTTACCAGACGACCTTCTCCTCACCACCCTCATTAGAACGTTCTCAGCAACAGTCATCACATTCCACTACATAGTCCAAGAAAAAGAAGAAGAAAGTCTTCACTGCGTGGAATCTCTCTCTCCAGAAGAAGACACCCCAGGACATTTGGGTACTAGAGGGTGACCAGAAGGACTGGGAGCTGGTCAAGCAAGGATTTATAATGAATATGTACTTTCTAAAGAAACCTATCTACTCAGAGTCCACACCAGATGAAGATTTCATCAGATACATGGACAATTTTGGAGACAAAGAGCTGATACTGAGGATCAGATTGGCTGCCACGGATGCTAAAATTCAAATGAAGGCACCTGCAAAGGAGTATATGGCATGTCCAATGATTCCAGGGAGCAACATACCAGATAAAACATACATCTTGAACTACATCAACCAGCAGGCTAAGATCAAAGGTTACAAGATCGATAACCATGATCCTAACTATGCTAGGGTGAGAGATGGAATCTACGAAAGCATACAACTCATCTCTGACGCTCAGCGAGAGAAAATGAAGAAAGGAGGAGCTGCCAGATGGTTTTCATAGTTTTCTTATCTTTTAAATCCATCTGTTACTTTACTGTTTGCTGCCCTTTTCTCTTTGATGTCTTCTTGTAATCCACTTGTTCTCAACTGACATATATATATACATGTGGATTTTCTGAAGACAAAGTCTCATTGTCCAGAATCAACCTTATTGCTTTTGATTGTTATAAGTTTTAATAACAATCTACTAACCCTTCTGGTTACTTAAAACTAGATCACTCTTAAATGTATTATCTAGGGTTATATTGTAAAGTGTGGTTTCGATATCATCAAAAATTGGGAAAATGTTGGGAACCCCACAATATTTTAGTTTTGATGATGTTCTCTCGAAACACACTTAGAGTTCACTCTGTCTTGCTAGATCTTAATCTATTCTACATGTACCAGATCACTGCAATATAAAGTGAATCTGATAGGGAACACGATCTTAGTTCATATTAGAAAATGACTTGACATGTAAAGGATCTCATCCTATAGAAGTCATTTTGTTTTCTTTCGTTCGTGGACTAGATCAACAGCAGATTGAAGCAAGCAGATAATCTATCAGATGGTCACTCGATCTGTCCTTATCTAAAGTATTCACAGAGGATTCTACCCTGCTTTGGAGCATATTCCTTGGAGACCAGATCGACTGCTAACTAGATCGATATCAATCTAGTGTGACCAGAACGATGTTTAAGGATGAACCAGATGATATCAGATCACACACCAGTTAATTGACAATCCCTTATTTGACCATATTAACTGATGAAGAGTCCCAAACTCATTGCCACATCATTCGAATTTACCAAGATGGAAGGAGAATCAATCTACACACGAAGAAGGAAAGTAGTAGCTATCAATTATCTGCTTTCCATATTTATTGAAGATTCAGTCAACCTTTCCAAAGGCAAGAGGAGATAATTTAGGGATTCACAATCCTTGATTGGTAAATCACATTTACTCCAAACCAATCAAGCCCAACATTTAGAATTTCAAATTCTACACCTATAAAAGCTTGGAACCTAGACTGGAAGAGTACAAGACTATTATCTACGATCAACAAGCTATTACTCTGCCCAGAAATCATCTCTCACTTCGAAGCATTCACTTGAGAAGATTTCTACTCACCAGATCATGTTCTAAGCCGTTCGTGATTGAAATCACACCAACTCGATTCAAGTCTATGTTATCGAGAAGAAGGAAGGAGATCTTCGCTAGCTAATAGTTTTCTAGTGGATTGATGTGAAGAGATCCAGTTACAGTAGTTATCTGTAAGTTGTAAAGGGACACGACCCTCATTCGTGCATAAGTTTCAAAACAGATTGTACTTGAAACATGTGGCTCATTCTCAGCGAGTATAAATAAGATCCTAGTAGTAGATATCTAATCCAGTTTGGATTGGACCGTGGACGTAGGGGGTTTCCCGAACCACGTAAACAGCTATGTTATTTACCTTCTGCATTTTAAATATCAGTTGTTTTATTCACTAACCAGCACATTCATTCAAACTGCATTTTTAATCGATCTGCTAAATATTCGGTTAAAATTTACAAAGGTTTTCTAAACAAGAGCACCGACTAAGTCCACCATATTCCGCACACAACACTCTGTTAGGGAACAAGATTACTCTTGATCTCTGCTCAGGATCACCAGAGAGTTTCTTTCTGGACAGAATAAGATCGATCTGGTCATCGATCTGGTTTGTCACTACTAAGCAATCTACTTACAGAAAGCTTAAACTCTCTAAGAAATTAGTCAAGTAAACTGAAAAGTTTGCATTTGGTGTCTTCCCCCACCCCCCATACACCAAACCTTGCTCTTTCGGGACCAACATAACATATCCTTTTAGTACATATATACGTAGATGATATCATTTTTGGATCTCAATCTAGTTATTTGTGTAATAAATTTGCAGAGGTTATGAAGATTAAGTATCAAATGTCCATGATGGGCGAAATGAATTTCTTTCTAGGTTTGCAGGTGAAGAAGCTACCTGATGGAATATTTGTTAATCAAGCGAAGTACATACAAGATTTGATCACTAAATTTTGAGGTAAAGATAGTAAACCTATCAAAATTCCAATGCAAACCAATGGGAAGATCGATCCAGACCCAGAGGTAAAACCAACGAATATAACTCAATATAGGGGTATCATTGGTTCATTATTATATATAATTGCTAGTCGACCTAACATTACTTTTGCAGTTGGAGTATGTGCTAGATATCAGGCCAACCACAAAGTGTCACATATGGAAGCAGCTAAGAAGATACTAAGATAACTCAAATGAACAACTCACATTGGATTATGGTATCCATGTGACGATAACTTTGAATTAACAGGTTACTCTGATTCAGATTATGCAGGATGTAAGCTAGACAGAAAATAAACTTCTGGAACCTGTCAGTTTCTTGAAAACAAGCTGATCTCGTGGTTCTCAAAGAAGCAACATCTGTTGCTACATCAACAACATAAGTAGAGATTATGAGATCGATGTAAAGGAGATACCTATATTCTGTGACAGCTCGAGTGCTATTGCTATTGTTGGGAACCCTACACAAATTTAATTTTTGATGATGTTGTCTCGAAACACACTTACATTTAAGATCTGTTTGCTAGGCATAACATGTTTTACCTGTACCAGATCACTAACATATAAAGTGAATCTGATAGAGAACAAGTTTTTAGACCAGGTTAGAAGATGACTTGAAATGTAAAGGATTATACCCTATAGAAGTCATTCTGTTAGTTTATGTTCTGTTCGAAGAACCAGATCAGCAGCAGCCTATGAAGCAAGCAGATGATCTGATCGATGGCCACTTGATTTGGTTGCCAAGAAGAGATTCACTGAGATTGCAACCATGATTTGGAGCATTTTGGAACAAGCTTGACTTTGACCAGATCGATGTCAATCTGCTAAACCAGATCATACCTAAGGAGTGAGCCAACAAGGACCATATCAACCTAGTTATCTGACATACGATTAAATTATCCAGATATACTTAGAAGAATTCCAAATCAACCTTGCCACATCAGCAGATCTCACGAAGATATAAAGTATATCAAATTGGAGATCGAGTTTGGAAAGAGGATCAATCATAGTGCAAGAAGGAAAGAATTATCAATCACGATTTGTTTTCCATATGTCAAAGATTTGGTCAACTTTTCTCACAAGGCAAGAGGAGATAATCCGGGATTCATATCTCTTGATTGGTAACCAACATTTATTTCTAGCCAATCAAGCCTAACTGTTAGAATTTCAAAATTCTACACCTATAAAAGCTTGGAACCAAGACTGGAAGAGTACGGATACTATGAGATTATTATTAACACTCAAGTTGTTACTCTGCTCAGAAATCAACTCACTCAACAAAGCATTCATTTGAGGAGATTTCAACGTACCAGATGGTGTTCTAAGCTGTTCGTGATCGAAATTACATCACTCGATTCAAGTCAGTCTTATCGAGAAGAAGAAGGAAGATAACTTCACTAGCTAGTAGTTTTCTAGTGGATTAACGTGAAGATATCCTGTTGCAGTTTGTATACTGTAAGTTGTAAAGGGACACGACCCTTATTCGTGCATAAGTTTCAACCAGATTGTGCTTGAAACTTATGGCTCGTTCTCAACGAGTATAAAGAAGAGAATATCCTAGTAGTGGATATCTAATCCGGTTTGGATTTGACCGTGGATGTAGAGGGTTTCCCGAACCACGTAAAAAAAACTGTGTCATTTACTTTATGCATCTTTATTTACAGTTGTTTTGATTTGGGTCTTGCCTTGGGTTAGAGTCCTTGAGTCTTGACTTATGTCTCAATCATTGGTGCAAAGTTATTTGTTATCTCGGCAAGTCATCGATTAAGGGCAGGCGTAAGAATGGGGTTTTACTCTTACCACCAAAATGCATCACTCAAGCAGGCCCCTTTTTAATTGTCACGTAGCCACTCAAGCCCCACCCAGCACACCCTTTCAGCCTAGAGGGTAAGAGTTACTCACTCCTATCCCCCTTGCTCAAGGCAAAGTGATCAGAATGGGAGAGACTCCCCGGTCATGACTCTGACTCGAACAGAAACAATAAAATAAAAGAAAATCTAAAAACCTAAAAAGAAAAAACAAAGGAAAAGAAAATAAAAAGAAAGAAAAAGAAAATAAAATGGGAGTACTGAAATCATTGGCGGGCATGAGGTTACCTGAACCCTACGTGGTCGAAGTAGGCAAGCTGGGCATCTTGGAGTTGTTGGAGGTTCTTGTCAATGCGGCTGAGGTAGACTGTCAGGTCCTCCGTTGGCTCTGGCGAGGGGGACCTTGCTGCTTTCATGATGCTCTTGGTGGGGTAGACAGGCGGCTTCTCGATTAGATCTTTGACATTTCGGGGCTCTCCCTCAGCATTACATCCTGGTCAGGGTGGCCATATCAAAGTTGTCCTCCCTTTCCAGGAATCCTTCGTAGTCTGCCTTTTTTCAGCCCAAATTGCTTCCCGATCAAGGTAGGCAAGTGGGATAGAGACATGCGCTGCTAGGGCTTGGAGAGGATGTTGCGGATGTGGTTTGCCACGAACGAGGAGAAGTTGAGTCTTTGCTTCTTTTCTATGGCCCAAAGTATAAAGAGTTCACTTTGGGACACAGTATTGCTACTATCCTTCTTGCCAAAGAGGTTAATGGCCAAGATGCAGTGACACATCTTAACCGCCGGGTCCACTAAGGTAGAAGCCTTAGACTCACTTCCCTTGAAGTTTTTGGTCCTGGAAAGACCTTCCCACATCCTATTCCACTGCTCCCTGGGTGCATTTGGAACTATTTTGATTACTTGCTTGTACTCGGGGTTGAACTTCTCCTTGAAATCAATCATGCCTAGAGTTACATCTAGGTCTTCGACGGCTACCTTCTGCTGTTTGCCTGTGAGTGAGAATTCCATTAGGCTAGGAATTCCTCCCATCTCGACCTCAATCTTGACACTGCCATAAAATTCCCTGACTAGGTCACCATAAGTGGTGGTTTCCCAATCAAGAAATTTCTCCCACCCGATCGCTCTGAACCTTTCTCGTACTTAACTTTCCACGCCTAGCTGCTTCAACACTTCAAAATTGATGGTCTTAGGGACCACAATCTCTCTTCCTTCCATCTCACTGACTTCTGTCTTGACTGCCCTCACTCTCATCCTTCTCACCGGGGTGGTCTTCTCCTTCTTCACGATAGTCTTGAACCGCTGCTTTTTCGGAGTTTTCTCCTCGAAGGAGACTTCCTCAGCTTCTTCCTCCGTAGCTTTGCTGGAACTTCCCTTCTGGCTGGCTTCCTTGGGCTGGTCAACCTCCATTTCTTCTGCCGCTTCTTCCTCCACTGCCTCCTCAGTCTTTATTGGTAGTGGGTTTTCCTCTTAGCCACCACAGGTGGTGGTTGGGTGGCTTCCATGGCTGGTTTCTCGGTTGACTCCATGGTGGGGGTCTCTAGCATGATGGTTGGTAGGGGTAGTGGTTCGGTGGTTGTGGAATAGGGCTGGCTGCTAGTTTTTTTCTTAGTGGGGCCTTTCTTTTTCACCATGGTGTAGGGTTAAAGAGGTTTGGTGTTGGTTAGTTGCGAAGAGTGGGGGAAGTGGAGATGGTGGTGGTTGTTCTTCTGGAGAGAGTGTTGGGGGTGTGATGCAATTAAGGGTTTTGAGGGTGTCAGGGAAGTTAAAGAGGTGGTGATGGGGTGAGTGGATGGGGGTAACGTATGGAGAAGTGGAGGAGTAGGGTAGGCGGTTATAGGGGAAGTAGGCTGGAAGGCGGCAGGCACTTGATTGCCACGACTTCCGTGCTGACGTGGCGACAGTTATTTTCAACTCAGCCGTTTCCTGCGCTGCTTCACTTCTTGACGCTTTTCCTGCACAAGACACAAACTATGGTTTACTTGAGGGGGGGGGGGAAATTTAATTTCCCGGGTTGGTCAAAAGGAACATCAAGTTAGGAGCCTTCTCTCCTCCACTCACACACTTTGCTTGAGGCAAAGTGCTAGAATGGGTCGATGGGCTCCAGGGAAAAAATCCAAAACTAAAAACACACAAAAAAACCCAAGAAATAAAGAAAAATTAAAAAATTAAAATATCAGGTTGCCTCCTGGCCAGCTCTTTGATTTAACGTCGTTGGCATCGACGTAGTGCTGCTTCTTGATCAAGCTTCTTCAGGGGACCTTATGGGGCAAGGTCCGTGACTTCCTTTCCAGGGGCATATCCATAATAGGCCTTGAGCCTATTTCCATTGACTTTGAAAATGGTTTTGATCTTAAGATCTTGAATGTCTGCGGAGCCATTAGGGTAATGCTCCCAGACCATATATGGTCTTCTCCACTTGGTAGATAACTTGTCAGAGGCAAATCTAAATTGATTTTCGCCTAACAGCACCATCTCACCTTTGTTGAATCTCTTTCCTCGAGCTATGTGGTCATGTCATTTCTTCAGCTTCTTCTTGTACAAGGTAGCATTGTCATATGCCTCAAGTCTGATCTCCTCCAACTCTTGCAGCCTTAGCTTTCTTCCTTCAACAGCTTCATCCCAGTCTTGATTGATCTTGCTCACTACCCAGAATGCCTTGTGCTCCATCTCCACAGGTAAGTGGCACAACTTGCCATATACCATACGATAGGGAGACATCCCAAAGCTAGTCTTGTAGGCTATCCTGTATGCCCAAAGTGCATTATCAAGGTTACCCAACTGCCTTCCTCAGAATGTTCTTCACAATGCGGTTGGAGACTTCAGCTTACCCATTGGCTTGAGGATGGTATGCAGTAGACATACGATGGGTAACTCCATACTTCTTGAGCCAGCTAGTGATGGTGGAGTAATAGAAGTGTGAACCTCTGTCGCTAACTATTGCCTTGGGCCTGCCATATCTGGTGAAGATATTCACCTTGACAAACCTTGCTACGGTCCTTGCATCCTCATTGGGAGTTACAACTGATTCTATTCATTTAGAAACATAATCCACAGCTAGCAAGATGTACTGGTTGCCTTTGTACTTGGGCAGAGGGCCCATGAAATCCATGCCCCATATGTCAAAAATCTCCTTTGGCAAGACTGGTATCAAGGGCATCTCATCCTTCTTAGAAATATTTCCGTCCCTTTGGTATTGATCACATGTCCTGCATTTTTCAAAACAATCCTTGAATATTGTGGGCCAGTAGAACCCACTGTCTAGGATCTTCCTTGCGGTACGTCTTGCTCCAAAGTGTCCTCCGCATTCCTTCTCGTGGCAATGCTCAAGGATGCTTTCTTGCTCTTTCTCAGGTATACACCTTCGGAGTATTAAGTCAGTACCCTTCTTCCATAAATATGGGTCAAGATCCATTGGGAAAGTCTTCGTGATGATGTAGTTGACTATGTCCGCATACCATGGCTCGCCAATACTTATTCTGTACAGCTCCTCGTCGGGAAATCTTTCATTGAGGCGTGCTCCATCATCTTCCCTCAAGATCCTGCTCAAGTGATCAGCCACATGGTTTTGGGCTCCACTTTTATCATTCACTTCAATGTCGAACTCCTGGGAAATGAGGTTTCCCGGTATCACAATCGATAAAGGTCCTGGCCGTCTTGAGAAAAGGCCTACCTAAAAGCATAAGAGGTTTCTTGGCAGAGGAACTGCCCATGTTAAGCACATAAAAATCAGTAGGAAAAATTAAATCTTATACCTTTACCAAGAAATCTTCCACTATGCCTTCTGGATAGACTCTTGACTTGTCTGCTAGCTGGATCACGGCCCTGGATGGCTTCAGTGGTCCTATCTTCATCTCCTCGAACATACTTAGGGGCATGACATTGATTGAAGCCCCCAAGTCTAGCATGGCTTGATCAATGTTGGTATTTCCTATTACACTGGGAATATAGAACATCCTTGGATCCTCGCACTTGACTGACAAATCCGTCTTGAGTACTGCGGATACATTCTCCCCGACTAAAAATCTTGTGTTGTCAGGTTATTGTATCCTCCTAGTACACAGCTCCTTAAGGAATGTTGCACATCTTGGCATAGTTGCGAGTGCAATCAAAAGTGGTATGTTGACTTCCACTTTCTGGAACACCTTGAGTAGTTCCTTCATATCTTCAGCTTCTTTTGTCTTAGCCAACCTTCTGGGGAAAGGTGGCTTGCAGTAGATGTTTTCTTGCAGAGCCTTCCATTTTCCGGGAGTCTTGTCTTTAGATTTGGACTCTGACTTCTTCTCTGGTTCAGGCTTCTTGACTGGCTCCTCTGGATCTATTATCTTGATTAGCTCCTCCTTAGCTTCTAGCTCCTCTGGTTCTACCATCTCCTTGGCAGGTTCCATTACTCGTTCAGGGTAAGCTTTACTGTTCCTGAGTGTCACTGCGTTGACCTGTGGTTTGGGATTCACCTGGATTTTGGAGGGCAGTCCTCCCTGCTTGTTTTATCCATCTTGACGATCGCCTGGGTCAAGTTGGAGATCCGGTTAGCTAGGGACTGTAGGGTTCCTCGACTTTTAGTTTTGAACTTCTCAAATTCATCACTGAATTTATGTTGCTCCTTGGTTAAGTTCTGCACAGTCTCGGACAGAGATGGCCCTCTTGGCTGGATTTGATGTTGAGTAAGATTGTAAGATTGTGAGTGGGGGTCGAATCTCTGCATTGGGCCTTGATTGTGGTTTCCTCCATTGTTGGTGTTCCCAAAAGCATTGACTTCTTCTTCTCTCAAGGTTAGAAATTCGTCGGTCAAGTGGGTGGTAGCATAGCACAGCTGGCACGTCTTAACATTCTTCTTGATGGTTGGCTTCATCATCTCCATCATCTGTTTCATGGCAGCGCACAACTCCGAGAGTTCCGTCTTGGACTGTGATGTGGAAACATCTCCCATGGTCCTGGTCAAGGAGTGTGTATCTTCTCTGGATTCTTCTGCCATGTCGTTCAACAGCCTAAAAGCTTCAGAAGGCTGCTTGTTCAAGATAGAACCTCCAAATGCGGCATTCAGCAACTGCCACTCGCCAGGACGCATTCCATTGACGTAGTATTGTATCAAGTCCTGATCTGGAATGTTGTGTTGAGGGCACTTGGCCAACATGAACTTGAATTTGTTCTAGTAGTCATAGAGTGACTCTCTGGCTCCCATCTGGATGGTGCTCATCTTTCTCCTTGCATTATGGATCCTCGAGACAGGGTAGTATTTCTCTAGGAACTTCTGCTGCATCCCTTGCCAAGTCATGACACTACCTGCAGGTAAAGTGTAAAGCCATTCTTGAGCAGTATCTTGAAGTGAAAAAAGAAAAGATACCAGATGTATATACTCCTTTTTCACTGGCTCGTTAGTCTTGATGGTTCCACAAGCCATCTCAAAGTCTTGAAGATGTCTCTGCCGGGTCTTCTCTTGGCATGTCAGTGAACTTGGGCAAGATCTGGATGAAAGAGTGCCTTAGTTCCCAGTTGTCAACCATCGCGGGTAGGGCTGGAAGTTCGGTTAACCAAACCGAACCGAACCGAAATTTGCGGTTAACCGAACCGAAATTTGCGGTTAACCGAACCGAATTTACCCAAAAATCACTAACCGAAACCGAACCGAATTACAAATTTCGGTTAACCGCTAACCGTTCGGTTAGTTAAATCGGTTATCCGAAATAACCGAAATAACCAAAATAACCGAAATTGAAAAAAAAATCTAAATTATAAAACCTGCATAAATCTGCATATATTTTTTGTACATTACGCGACAATCATGTGTGTTGGAACTGCAAAGTATGTTGAAGAAGGCACCACCAAAAAGATTAAAGCTTCAAAAAAGATAAAAGCTTCAAGCTTGCACAAGAAATTGAAAATGGCAGAAGAGAGGCAAGCACTTCTCTACACTCAACATCAATTTCATTATTTCACACTAATTAACTACTTCATTTAGGTTCCACAACACCCAAACTTATTTTTTTTTTTTTAAAACAGCAAATTAAAGCACACTCATAATCAAATCAAAAAACAAATTTCATAAGAGAAAGATAATAAAGAAGAATAGAAACGAACCAAGCTCTGCAAATACTTCAATCGGGACTCTGGTTGCTTGTCTTGAGATGGGGCCTGGGCGACACGAAGAAAATCAAAAGAGTTGGGAATGGGGTTTGGCAGTTTCAGTTTGGGGGAAACGAAGAAGAAAGGGATGGGTAGGTTTTGTTTTGCTTCTTGATTTTTCAAAATCGTGTTTCATAGATAGAAATTAGAATACACTTTTAATTAAATTGAATTGTATTCGGTTAGTTCGGGTAATCGGTTATATCCGATCGGTTATCGGTTATAACCGATAACCGATAACCGAAAATGTAAAAAAAACTATTCGTTAACCGACCCGCTAACCGCATTTTGCGGGTTTCGGTTAATCGATAACCGAAAATTAACGGTTCGGTTACGAACTACCCGAACTAACCGAACCGAACTTCCAGCCCTAATCGCGGGCAAGGTGATGCCCGAGGGTTTCAGATTGTTGTTGGTTGGAAACATCATCTCCCTCAGAGTTTGCTCCTGGGGTCGGTTCTCATTGTTATTATTGTCGTTTTCTCCTTGTTCGTCCGCCATTCTTGCTGCTTGACAGGCCTCTCGCTCAAGTCGCTCTTGTCTCCTTTGTTTGCCTCTTCTTCTCCTGGCATTTCTCTCGATCTCTGGATCAAACCAAACATCTCCGAGTCTGCCTTCAGGATTAGGTCGAAGCATACACCATGGACAAGACCTGAGTATAGGTGAGAGAGAAATTCTGGAAAACGCAACTCCCTGGCAACGGCGCCAATCTGACGGAGGCTCAGTCGTTATCACTCTAGCAAGATAAATTTATAAGTCCAACACTCTTCACTAGGTTCCACTAGTGGCAAGTACAGGGTCGATCCCACAGGGAGTTGGTGGATTCCTCTCTCGATGTCACAATTTGGGTTTTGATTCGGGTCTTGCCTTGGGCAAGAGGTGTAACCAAACAGAATAGTAAATGCTGTAAAAGTAAATAACTGAAAAGAAAACACTAAAAGAATTAAATGAGAAAGTGAGTTGACTTGGGTTAGAGTCCTTGAGTCTTGACTTATGTCTTGATCATTGGTGCAAAGTTATTCGTTGTCTCGACAAGTCATCGGTTAAGGGCAGGCGTAAGAATGAGGTTTTACTCCTACCACCCAAACGCACCACTCAAGCAGCCCCCTTTTTAATCGTCACGTAGCCACTTAAGCCCCACTTAGCACACCCTTTCAGCCCAGAGGGTAAGAGTTACTCACTACCTATCCCCCTTGCCCAAGATTGCTCCTGGACCAAGCTTACTCAAATGTACCCGAATAGGCATTCGCGGGGAACACAACAACCATGGGCACACCATCTCAGACGCCCACCTACATCACCACGCTGATCCCTCTGGCTGGCAAGCAGGAAGTCGCTAACACTTGGAGTTTTTAGCTCGCAGTTGTAACCTCATCTCACCCAAGACTACTACTAGCCAGACAACACCGAGGACTTGATCAAGTTGTATATGATTCAGATCCAGCGCTTTAGGAACTTGCTGTTGGTCCCGAAAGAGCAAGGTTTGGTGTATGGGGGGGGGGAATACACCAAATACAATCTTTTCAGTTTACTTGACTAAATTTTTTAGAGAGATTTAAGCTTTCTGAGAAACAGATCGCTGTTTGTGACAGACTAGATCGAAAACTAGATCGATCTCGTTCTGTCCAGGCAGAATCTCTCGAGTGAATAACACTAGGCAGAGATCAAGAGTGATCTTATTCTCTAGCAGAGCGTTGTGTGCGGAATAATGGTGGACTTAGTCGGTGCTCTTTGTTTAGAAAACTTTTTCAAAAACTTAACCAAGTATTTAGCAGATTGATTAAGAATCCAGTTTTGAATGAGAGTGCATGTTAGTGAATAAAACAACTGGAATATAGAATGCAGAAAGTAAATAACGCAGTTATTTTTACGTGGTTCGGGAAACCCCCTACGTCCACGGACTAATCCAAACTGGATTAGATATCCACTACTAGGATACTCTTCTTGTTTATACTCGCTGAGTACGAGCCACAAGTTTCAAACACAACCTGCTTGAAACTTATGCACGAATAAAGGTCGTGTCCATTTACAACTTACAGAAAACTACTATAACTGGATCTATTCACGTCAATCGACTAGAAAACTACTAGCTAGCGAAGATCTCCTTCCTTCTTCTCGATAAGATAGACTTAAATTGAGTTGATGTGATTTCGATCACGAACGGATTAGAACATGATCTGGTGGTTTGAAATCTCCTCGAATGAATGCTTCGTAAGATGAGTTGATTTCTGAGCAGAGTAACAGCTTGTTTGATCGTAGAATAAATATTCTCTTGCACTCTTTCAGTCTTTGTTCCAAGCTTTTATAGGTGTAGAATTTGAAATTCTAACTGTTGGGCTTGATTGGTTTAGAAGTAAATGCGTCTTTATCAATCAAGGATAGTGAATTCCTAAATTGTATCTTCCTGCCTTTTGGAAAGGTTGACTGAATCTTCTAAATATGGTAAGCAAATCGTTTGACAGATACTACTTTCCTTCATCGTGTTTTGATTGATTCTCTTTCTTCGATGGCACGAGTGATGTAGCACTGGTTTTGGGATTCTCCATCAATTAGTTTGATATCATCTGGTTTCAACCCTAACTTTCGATCTGGTCACACCAGATTGATATTGATCTGGTCACAGTCGATCTGGTCTTTTAGAAAGTATGCTTCAAAGCATGGTTGGTTCTTCTGAGTGTTCTGGTAAAAGCTTATTAAGTGACCATTCTGATGGATCTTCTGCTTGCTTCAATCTACTTATTGATCTGGTCCTATTAACTTAAGAAAGGGCAGAATGACTTCTATAGGATGAATTTCCTTTACAAGTTAAATCATTTCGTAAATTGGACTAGGATCAGTTCTCTTATCAGATACACTTTATATTGTAGTGTCCTGGTACACATAGAACAGATTGAGGTCAAACAGAACATGATTAAAACTAAGTGTGTTTTCGAGAGAACATCATCAAAACTAATTTATTCTGGGGTTCCCAACACTTGCCAAGACAACTATATGCACAGTTAGACCTCTCAAGACTTTATAAGTCTTGGACTCAATTCATCTTACCCCAAGTCAAGTCTAATAAACTAGCTACTCATGCAGAAAATAAAGAACAAGGATGAAATAAAGAAAAGCATACTTATATTAAAATACGAAAATAAAGTGTTACCAAAATATCCTCCTGCCAGGACCAACCCGTGGCATGACCAAAAGCATAACAGAAAATATTAAAAGTGTTTGCCCGTATGACTTGTTTCTTCCTCCCAATCACTCATAACAATTTAAAGAACTAAACTAAGCAGCTGGGCGTCGTCCCTCCCCTCACATGCGTGTCTTGCGTATTGCGTGTGTATCTGATTTGATTCATGGGGAATATATAGGAATCTCCGTGGGCCTAGGCTTTGTGTGATACCGACTAGGGTTCCGGTAAACTTTTCTTCCCGATCAGATATCCCGCGAAGAAGGAAAGAATCCCAATCCTTCCCCAAATCGTTGGTAAAAGGAAATGGCAAATAGTTTCCTTTTTCGCGGAAGGAAATAAATATGCCGCGCATCCTCGCCTCTTGCCCATCGTCTTGTGCGCTCCTAGCTGCTTGGCCAGTCCTTTGTCTTGCTCAGCTCGCTCTCTTGTTCTCCCTCTGCGGCAGTGTGGTCCTGGGCACTACATTGTCTTGAGCTCCGGATTGCCCAAGCGATCTTCGCGTATAATCTTACCTCTTTCCCGGGATGACCTGCAGCTTGCCTTGGATCCTGCTTGCCATAGACTTGTGTCCTCCCAGACACAAAATACGACACAAATAAATGAAAAAGACTCGATCTAGACCTAAAACAAGACACAAAAAGAGCACGAAAATTAGGCTCGTCAACGATCATTCAATCTGCATTCTTAATCAATCTGTTAATACTCTTGGTTAAGTTTTCTAAAGGTTTTCTAATAAAGAGCACAGATTAAGTCCACAAAATTCCACAGACAACGCTCTGTTAGATAACAATATCACTCTTGCAATCTACTAAGTGTATATCACAAGAGAGAGTTAATCTGGACAGATTGGTTATCGATCTGGTCAGTCATACTTAAGCAATCTTCTTACAAGAAAGCTTGATCTCTCTAAGAAATTAGTCAAGTAAACTGAAAATTTGGTATTTGGTGTATTCCCCCCCATACACTAAACCTTGCTCTTTCGGGACCAACAAGTGGTATCAGAGTAGTGGTTCATACGACCATTGCTTCTATTTCACAAGGTTGAAACCTGCGTGGTCAACTTGAATAGATCTAGGAAAACCTTTTTCATTCACGTGCATACCATTTGCTGTCATGAAATCTTCTATTATTAGGGCTTGCAAAAAATTCTCTATCCAATGATATAGAGAATGGAGTTTCAGAATCAAGATGTTTCTAAAAGCTCATCACTGTCTGATGTGGAAAGTGATAGAAGAAGGACCATTAACCATATACGATGCGAAGAATCGCGTCACAGAAATTGGTGTTGTCACAGAGAATGTGCTCAAGGATCCCAGAACGACGTGAAGCAAATCTAGATGCCGTGAAGCAAATCTGGATGCCTTTGCTAAGGGAATTATTTCCAGCACAGTCAAAGGAGTCCATCTAGCCAAGATTCAAGATCTAGATACAACCAAAGAGATGTGGGAGGCACTACGAGAACACAACTTAGGTTCGGAGGCCATGATCGAAAACAAGCTATCACTGGCATGTAAGAAATTTGATGAGTTCAAGATGAAGTCTGGAGAAACCATCGAACAGATGAAGAACAAATTCATTGAACTGTTACTTGAAGTTTCTGCATTCAACAAGAACAAGTACACTCAACGAGAGAAAAATCTCAAGATACTCAGAGCACTGCCATGAAGCTGGGAGATATATTCTGCAATGCAACCATTACGTGTTGACTTCAATGATCTGTCAGTTAAAGCACTCTTTGATCATCTGGCTGTTCATGAATGGACAAAATGGAAGTTAGATCGAGAAAATATTGTAGATTCTACAAGGATAACAAGAGTAGATTTCATTAGAACAAAGATCAAGATCGATCTGATAACAAAGGGGAAGCAAAAAGTAATGGTAAAACATCTAACTCTAATGATTATACTTGTTATGGTTGTGGCAGAACAGGTCATTTCAAGACAAACTGTCCTGACCTATCCAAAATTCAGAGAGAAGAACTAAGAGCCAAAAGAGATTGAAATCTTAAAGCTCAACACATAGCTATGCTGGCTAAAGAAGACACTAGCAGCTCGAGTCATATATTTGATAGTTCATCAGAGAATGATGAAGCATTCTATGTGCAAGACACATAAGAAGATTGAGATGAATGCTACATGGGTATTGACAATGGACTCGACCAGATCGAGATAAACTCTCATGTATCTTGAAATGAAGATGAACCTGAAGTCTCATGGGAAGAGATCAATGAGATGTTCAAGAGCTACACAAGTATAAAGAAGTTATTCTCCGAAGTCATTAAGGAGAATGACAAGTTGAATGAAATAGTTAAGATATTGAGTGAAGCAAACACCATGTTTTCTGCTCAACTAAATGGTCTGGGAGAACAGATCAAGACCAAGGATGCAAAAATTTATTCACTCAATTCTAAGGTAAAAGATATGATCAACAGAAAAGAAGTAGCTGAAGAAAAATTGAAGAAGACAATGGAGAACATGAGCAAAATCAACATAATCAACGTACTGGCCCCACACACCAACACTTTCTTTCCCAGCCTGCTTTGTCCTCATTGACAGGCTGACCCAGGACACTTCCCAGTAGGTCACCCATCATAGTATTTCTCCAAGCCAAGCACGCTTAACCTTGGAGTTTCTACTAAGGGGTCACCTGAAAAGATGATGCACCATGTTGGTATGAGTAGTACTAATCAATTCATTTAACCTCTCGTCAACAATGGTAGTGCAGACCCTTTTCGACTGAGGCAGGCCGCACTCCCATAAGTTCTCTAGGGTACGATACACGGAGGACCCCCCCCTCCGGGAGGTGCTGGAGTCCACTTCCCAACAACATACCAGATCAAGTCAAAGATCTGAAGAACAGGAAGAATCAACCCCATAAGATGATGATAAAGGAAGTACGAGATAAGAAGTATTATCAGATGAATGATCAACCTGCTCACTACGTCAAGACAGATAGAGACCAGAAACAGAAGGCCTCTACCAAAATATCATCAACAAAGAAGAAGAAGATCAACTAGGATAATATTGAGAGAAACCATCCATTTGTTTACAAAGCTATATAAAGAACAGATGATGCAGGAAGAAAAATTACATGTTATATTTGTGTTCCTAACACCAAGTTAATCTGGGTTCCTGAAGGAACATTTGCTACTAACTAAGCACCCACTCGTTGAAAGGGTAGCTAAGTCTATATAATTGCAGGATTGAAGAGCTGCAAGAAGAGGACAAGTAGCAAAGGGAACCATCTGGATTATTGATAGTGGATGTTCGAAGCATATGACATGTGACAAGAACTCTCTATCAGATTATGTGGAAAGACAAGGTCCACAGGTAACCAACTTTTGGTTGTAACTCAAAAGGTTATACCAGAGGATATGGTAACATGAAGATTGGCAAGACCACAATCACCAATGTATCTTATGTGGAGGGTCTTAGTCATAATCTGTATTCTGTTAGCCAATTTTGTGCTGATGGCAATCAGATTGTTTTTGATGCTAATAACTGTTTTGTGAAGAACAAGGAAGGAGTTGAAATTCTTCTTACCGGGAAATTGCAGGACAGATTGTATATTGTGCAATGGACAAACCACATCGAGACATGTCTAGTTACCAAGACAATCTCTGAGACAAGCTGGTTATGGCATAAGCGACTTAGTCATCTGAATTTCAAGTCAATCAACAAGATTGCAACAGAAAAGCTAGTCGAAGGGTTACCAGATCAAGTGTATGACAAACATCATATTTGTGAAGCGTGCCAAGATGGGAAGCAGACCAAGTCATCCTTTACCAGCAAGGCAACTCACTCATCTTCCAGAATTTTGGAGTTACTACACTTAGACTTATTTGGCCCAGTGAAGCCATTACGTATCAATGGAAGAAAGTTCACTCTGGTTATCTTTGATGATTACTCAAGATTCACTTGGGTCATCATTCTGTTTAAGAAGAAAGAAACACTGGAGAAGCTCCCAAACTTTCTCAACAAACATCGGTTGTAACGATCAGAACAGATCGAGGGACAGAGTTTCTAAACCAGAAGATTGAGGCATACTGCAACCAGATAGATATCACTCACCAAACATCTACAGCAAGAACACCTCAACCGAATGGAGTAGTTGAGAGGCGAAACAGATCGTTAAAAGAAGCAGCTAGTACCATGCTTAATGCAACCAGATTACCAAAGAAATATTGGGCTGAAGCCATCTACACAACATGTTATACACATAATAGATTGGTGATAACTCTTAGACATGGGAAGACACCATACGAGATCTGGAACAACAGAAAGCCCAGGATACAGTATTTTCGTACTTTTGGTTGTACATGTTACATTCATAATAATGAGAAATCTCAATTAAAAACATTTGATAGCAAAGCTGACCCTGAAATATTTTTAGAATATTCTGATGTTAGCAAAGCTTATAGGGTTTACAATAAGAAAACTCATGTTGTGGAGGTAACACCTCATATTGTATTTGATGAAACTATTCTTGAATACAGTGAAACAGGTGAAGAATAGGTTCACAAACAGATCAACAATAGGAGATCAGGAGGAATACTGCTTGAAGACATCTTGATTTGGAATTCAACAGAATGAAACGAGATTAAGGTTCAATCTATTGTTGAGACCAGCACACAACAAGGGGAAACAACTCATATTGATCTGGACCAGACCAGATCGACTCTAGATGATAGTGAACCTATGGAAGCAGATGATGCTGAGCCTACTCAGAGTCAACCTTAAGAATCCAGAGACACTAATAGCTGGAACAACAATCAAGAAGTTGAAGATGAAAGACTAGAAGATGAAAACCCTTTCCCAGCAACTTCAACAACACACCCTGAATTTGAGGAACCAACAGAAGAACCAGAATCTGATATATCAGAAGAAGAGATGTTCAGTCGAAGAAAGTGGATACAAGAACATCATCCACCATAACAGATTGTTGGGAACCCATCAGATCGTGTGAAAACAAAAAAAAAATGCATGGAGAGAGTGCACTTCTAAGTTGTTATTAATCTCGTGCTGAACCATCTGACGCATATGAAGCTCTACAAGATGCAGATTGGGTCAATGCTATGCAAGAGGAACTCAATGAGTTTAAAAGAAATCAAGTTTGGTATCTTGTAGATCGACCAAGACACCAGGGAGTTATTGGTGTTAAATGGGTATTCAAGAACAAACGAGATGAAAATGGTGAAGTTGTCAGAAACAAAGCCAGATTAGTCGCAAAAGGATACAGTCATTGATTTTGATTAGACGTTTGCACCAGTTGCCAGATTAGAAGCAATCAGATTATTTTTGGCGTATGCAGCATACAATAAATTCAAGGCGTACCAGATGAATGTCAAGAGTGCATTCTTAAATGGTATTCTTGAAGAAGTGTATGTAGAACAACCACCTAGTTTTGAAGAAGGAAATCCAGACCAGAAGGTTTATAGATTAGCAAAAGCAGTCTATGGATTAAGAAGAGGATCTGTTGACAAGACATTGTTCATAATCAAAGTTAAAGAGCATATCCTTTTAGTGCAGATATACATTGATGATATCATTTTTGGATCACAATCTGGTTATTTATGTGATAAGTTGTTGTTCTTATGAAAAATAAATATCAAATGTCCAAGATGGGCGAGATGAATTTCTTTCTAGGTTTGTAGGTGAAGCAGCTACCAGATGGAATATTCGTTAATCAAGCGAAATACATTCATGATCTGATCATCAAATTTGGAGTCAAAGATAGTAAACCAATCAAGATTCTATTGCAGACCAATGGGAAGATAGATCCAGACCCAGAAGGAAAATCAGCAAACATAACTCAATATATGGGTATCATTGGTTCTTTATTATACTTAATTGCTAGTCGACCTGACATTACTTTTGCAGTTGGAGTATGTGCTAGATACCAGGCCAACCCCAAGGAGTCACATATGGAAGCAGCCAAGAAGATATTAAGATATCTCAAAGGAACATCACAAATTGGACTGTGGTATCCATGTGAGGATAACCTTGAACTAACAGGTTATTCAGATTCAGATTATGCTGGATGCAAACTGGATAGAAAGTTAACATCTGGAATGTGTCAGTTTCTTGGAAACAAGCTGATCTCATGGTTTTCAAAGAAACAAACATCAATTGCTACATCAACAACTGAAGCAGAATATATGGCCGCGGGAAGCTGTTGTGCACAGATACTCTTGTTAAAGCAGCAACTCAAAGACTACGAGATCGATGTAAAAGAGATACCTATATTCTGTGACAGCTCGAGTGCTATTGCAATAACGCAAAATCCAGTTCTACACACAAGATGCAAACATGTTGATGTGAGACATCATTTTATAAGAGAGCATGTAGAAAGGAAGCACGTACAGATCGAGAAGATACACACAGATGTTCAGCGAGCTGACATACTGACAAAAGCTCTACCAGAAAAGAGATTCAAGATGCTATGTGGAAAGCTAGGACTGCTAAATCTAGATGAAAGAAGCAGATCGACACCAGATCGTTAAAATCAAATCATATAGCAGATTGAAGAAATATAGAACACAAATTGTGGAAATTCACAGAGGACAGAATGTATGATAACAGATCATCATAGAGATCATGAGAATCAGATTGTCAACCAGATTGACAATCAACAGAACGTGGAAGATATGAGAAATAGATCATACTTCAGTTCATGAGAACCAGCTAGTACCAGATGGTATTGGAAGTAAAGTACCAGATGGTAGTACCAGATTGTTTGAAGTTAACACATGTCAGAATTTGGATAAGGCTAGATCTTTCCACGTGGAAACTAATTTTCCAATAAAGATTACTTAGTCAAGGGGGAACTCAGAAATTAGAATCATTTTTCTGACCTAATCACTGCCCTAACTATAGTCTATAAAGTTATTTTCTGACATGGATTTGCTAAATCTTCTATAAATGTGATGATTAGCACAGACTTTGGTAACTGTGATAGAGGAATATCATTACCAAAATAAAACAATGAAAGTTGCAGCGGTTAGAAGGACTCACACGCTCCATCCTACAACTCTAGGATCTAGCGCGTGTATCAGACGTAGGAAGAGGCGGCAAAAGAAAAAGCTGAAGCGGGAAAAACTAAAAAGGGAGACTTTCATCCTAACCTTAAATTCTTATCGCTTTCATCTCAGCCGTTCATTTATTTCTTATATATATGTGTTGTACGTGCTCATAACTGTTCACCTTTTACTTTCAATCTCACTGAGCACTCTCCATATTCTAAGCACTTAAGAGATTTCCAGTCTTCCAACTTCTTCCGAAAGCTCTTTCTAAACTCAAACATCCTTTGAAAATGGCACCACAATCCTCACTATTTCTTTAACATGTTGCTGGAGTTCAAAAGTATCTGTCACCTGAACTGTTTGCTATCTATGAAACCCATGGCTTCCAAAAGTTGGAAGAGATTTTTGCTGTTGTGAAACGTTGCAAAGGTTTATCATTGTTTTTATTTTATGACCTGCTAAACATGTTTAAGATAAGGGTTTCTGATTTACTATGGCTACTTTCATGATTTCTGAGATATGCATGTGTCTTGATGCTTATGTTTATTTCTAGGTTTATGTTGTCTCGGATATCTGGGATTGTATCTCTGTGTTCTTCATGTTCTTATTTCATATCTGTGAAATAGTATACGTCTTGCTATTAGATACTATGATTATATGTTATTCTTTTGCTGTATTATTGCTTGTAGGATTTCATAACATAGTCACTACTAACCCGACTATGTACTTGGCCAAGCAAGCAACCACTTTTTACCTTACATGTCACGATGACAAGGATGACCATGAAGTGAATGTCCTGATGCCCATAGGTGATAGAATGAGCAAGACCACCTATGACGTGATTTCTATGATCAACCAGGCATACAGGTTGAAGGATGAGGAATGGATTTGACCGAGATAACTGTTGAACAGCTTCAAGAGGCTGTAGAGAAAGTGATAGTGATTCCAATTTCCTATACTGGAAGGATGTTCCAGAGAGCATTCCTTTAACCATGATACAAGCTGGTTTTTGAATTTGTACAGCGTATTTTCATGACGCATAGTGGGTCCTACGACCAGGTCATACCCGATAAGTTTAGGATCATGACTGCAATGGTACTTACTCTGAAGGTCAATTGGAGCAACATTCTGTTTGACTTGCTGGCGAAGGAAGCTAGATTGGTAAAATGGACCAAGGATGCCAAGGGCAATGCTGTGTCCGTTGAAGTAAGGAGGAATCTAAGACACTCTACCAAGATCAGCTTCATGGTGGAGAAATTCTTTAAGCAGCAGGTCTGGGAGAATGCTATGGAGTTTAACCCCACACTGACCATTCCTAAAGATCAACACCAGATCGAGATGTCCTTAGGAATAACCCCTGCTCTCTTCAACAAAGTATCTGATATTGTACACTTGAAAGCACTGATGGAGATGGGAAGCTCAAATCCCATTTGGATACCAACTTCCAAAGGTGAGGACAAGAAGAAGGAGAAGGCACCAAGAGAGAAGGTGCAGAAGGACAAAACCCAACGCAAACCACCCACCTGCCAAGAGGGCGAGTTTCATTGATACAGACACCTCTACCACCACTCATCAGGCCAAACCCAAGATAAGGCGTTTGAGGAAAGTTTACGATTCTCCACCACCAGCTAGAGAAGTTCAACCAGAAACTACTATCCATCAACTTGAGGAGGTTCATCAACTAGAACGCACCAGTCCACAACAAGAAGAAGCCCAACTTGCCACAGAAGCTCCAAAATTTGTGCAACCAGAATCCAGTTTTGACCCTAACCAGGGCAAAGATTTCTCCCCTGTGAGAACAACTACTCCCTCACCAGATCATATGCAACAGATCAATGAAGAGGAGGAAGAAGAAGAGGAGGTTGATGAAGAGGAAGTGAAGAAGAAGCAGGCTGAGGAAGTGATTCATCTACTGGAGAATGAGGCAGATCATACTGTGCTCAAAGATTTTCCAGGCATCAATTTGCTTCATGAGAGCTATGGAGCAGCTAAAGAGTGAAGCTCTACTTACTGATAAAAGACAGCGAGTACTATGTGTTTGACACTTTGCTCCAAACCAGATCGATTGCAGAACTCAAGATGGAAGAGGCCACACTATTAAGCTTACTCCAAGAAGAATCAGTTGGAGAGATAAGGGCAGAGTATCACCAGATGATACTCGCAATAATGAAGCATGGGGCCAGACTACTACAAATTGATCTTAAATCCTTCTATACTGATAGAATGGATTTCTTTGTAAGTGTAGTGGGAACAGATGAAGAAGCTGACCTAGATGTGGATATAGGAGGTCAAGGAGATGACCAGACTAAGATGCCCAACACATCTGGCACAACAGATCAACCCCAACCAACAGAGACACTAGCACCCACAACAGCACAAACAGCAGAAACAGAACAACCAACACAAGAGGCTGAGAAGCCCAAGAAGCACAAGAAGAAGACTCCAGTCATCAATCTGGATACTGTTGATGAAGAACCAACAGGTCAGGTTATTGGAGGAGAAGCCACAAACGAAATCTATACTCCAGGGACTGCTGAAAAATTGAAGAAACATATAGCCTTCAATGGCTTGGAAGAGATTTTGGAGAGAGACCACAAGTTATTCAACAATCTGCAAGTTGATGATTTGATTATAATTCGAGTACAAGATCAGATGACCACGATCTGCAACGACATCCAGGAGAAAGCTACCCATGTCATTGCTGATTTCAACTAGCATTAGAAGGACTACGTCAATGATACGGACAAAGATCTGCGCCAAAAATTAAGAGACCAAAACAAGGAATTCAACAAGAAGATGGATGATGATAGGGAAGCCACTGAAGCAGCAAGTGAAAAATCAGATCAGAGGCTGGAGACTGTTGAACAAAAGATCCAGACCATTCACACACTGATCGTTGATCTGACAGCCAAGGAGAAGGAACTAATTGATGAGGTTGTCAAAGCTCAATCTGCTTCCATCACTGCTGAGATAAAGGAGGCCACCACCATGGATATTCATGCACAGCTTGCTACCTTCGAGAAGGAGAAGTTTTTTGAAATCATGAAGGCTAATCAAGTCAAAGTTTTAAATGATCTGCTCTACCCTAACCCAACTGAATTTGATCATCAGAACACAAGACTCACAAAGGTGGAAGACCTCCAGAGCATTTATGATGCTACTCTTTCCAGGATGAACAACCGCTTGGAGAAGAAACTTGATGCCACCAACTAGAATGTCACATTCCTGCTAAATTTCAAGGTAGATAAAGAGCAAAAGCTAGAAGATATGAAGGCAGAGATCGATTCTCTCCAAATGCTCATCAAGACAACCTTTGATGATGTTGAAAAGGAGGAAAGATCTGACAAGGCTAGCAAAGGTGGAAAAGGAGGAAAAGAAGCTGACGAGGAGGGAGGACCAGATCATAGTCCAGAAGGAGATGTTGGAAGAGAAGGAGGAGAAGAAGCTGAAGCAAATAAGCCAGATCAACCTTTTATGGAGAAATCATACACACCTCCAAAGGCTGATCCAACAGTTGAAACATCCCAACAACAGAAGCAACAAGCTCCAGACAAAGGAAAGAAACCCATTGATGAAGGAGACCAGATCGTAGAACTGCTACGTTTTGGGATAAGCAGAGAGCAAGCCTGTGATCCCATCTTTAGGGCACAGTTCTATAAAGAGCAGGCTGAACAAGAGAAGAGGTTGGCAGAGAGGGAGGCCAGAGAGAAATCTTACCAAACACCCTTCTCTCCACCTACATCAGATCAATCTCGACAATCATCTCATGCCACCCCTCAGTCCAAGAAGAAGAAGAAGAAGAAGCCATTTAGTGCCTAGAACCTTTCTCTACAAAAGAAGACACCCAAAGATGTCTGGGTACTTGAAACAGATAAGAAAGACTGGGAACTGATAAAGCAAGACTTTATAATGAACAGATATTTCCTGAAAGAGCCCACTTACCCTGAGTCAACACCAGATGAAGATTTTCATCGCTAAATGGAGAATTTTGTTGCTAAGGATCTAGTCCAGAACATCAGATTGGCTGCCGAGAAGGCTAAAATCCAAATGAAGGCACCCGCGAAGGAGTTTATGGCATGGCCAATGATCCCAGGAAGCAGCATACCTGACAAAACATACATCCTAAATTACACCAACCAGCTAGCTAAGATCAAAGGTTACAAGATCGATAACCATGATCCTAACTACGCAAGGGTTAGAGATGGAATTTATGAGAGTATACAGCTGACCTCAGATGCTCAAAGAGAGAAAAGAAGGGAGGAGCTGGCAGATGGTTTACTTAGACTCTAACTTATCTTTTATCCATTTGTTGATTTGTTAGTTATCTGGTTTTTGAACTCTTCATGTAATCCACCATGGTTTTATCTGATATATATACTTGTGGGTTATCTGATGACAACATCTTATTGTCCCGAACCAGATTAATGATTGTGTTCGTTATATACCTAATAACGACTCTTTAACCTTCTGGATATATAAAACCAGATCATGCTTTAATGCTTTATTAGGGTTATTTGTAAAGTGTGGTTTCGACATCATAAAAAATGGTGAAATTTTTGGGAACCCGACACAAATTTAGTTTTGATGATGTTCTCTCAAAATACACTTAGATTTAAGATATGTTTGCTAGGCGTAACCTATTTTACCTTTACCAAATCACTAATATATAAAGTGAATCTAATAGAGAAAAAGTTCTTAGACTAGGTTAGAAGATGACTTGAAATGTAAAGGATTATACCCTATAGAAGTCATTCTGTTAGTTTATGTTTTGTTCGAAGAACCAGATCAGCATGAGCCTATGAAGCAAGCAGATGATCTGATCGATGGCTACTCGATCTGGTTGCCAAGAAGAGATTCACTGAGATTGCAACCATGCTTTGGAGTATTTTGGAACAAGCTTGACTTTGACCAGATCGATGTCAATCTGCTAAACCAGATCATACCTAAGTAGTGAGCCAGCAAGGACCAGATCAACATAGTCACTAGACATACGATTAAATTGTCTAGATGTACTTAGAAGAATTCCAAATCAACCTTGCCGCGTCAGAAGATCTCACGAAGATAGAAAGTATATCAAATTGGAGATCGAGTTTGGAAAGTGGATCAAGCACAGCACGGAGAAGGAAAGAAGTATCAATCACGATCTACTTTCCATATGTCAAAGCATTCATTTGAGGAGATTTCAACGAGTTTGGTCAACTTGATTGGTCAACATTTATTTCAAGGCAAGAGGAGATAATCCGGGATTCATATCTCTTGATTGGTAGCCAACATTTATTTCAAGCCAATCAAGCCCAATGGTTAGAATTTCAAAAATCTACACCTATAAAAGCTTGGAACCAAGACTGGAAGAGTACCGATACTATGAGATTATTATTGACACTCAAGTTGTTACTCTGCTCAGAAATCAACTCATTCAACAAAGCATTCATTTGAGGAGATTTCAACGTACCAGATCGTGTTCTAAGCTATTCGTGATCGAAAGTACACCACTCGATTCAAGTCTGTCTTATAAAGAATAAAAAGGAAGATAGCTTCGCTAGCTAGTAGTTTTCGAGTGGATTAACATGAAAATATCTTGTTGTAGTTTGTATACTGTATGTTGTAAAGGGACACGACCCTTATTCGTGCATAAGTTTCAACCAGATTGTGCTTGAAATTTGTGGCTCGTTCTCAGCGAGTATAAAGAAGAGAGTATCCTAGTAGTGGATATCTAATCCAGTTTGGATTGGACCGTGGACGTAGGGGGTTTCCCGAACGACGTAAAAACAGCTGTGTCATTTACTTTACGCATCTTTACTTTTGTTTTATTCACTAACCAACACGATCATTCAATCTGCATTCTTAATCAATCTGTGAATACTCTTGGTTAAGTTTTCTAAAGGTTTTCCAATAAAGAGCACAGACTGAGTCCACCATATTCCGCACACAATGCTTTGTTAGATAATAAGATCACTCTTGATATCTACTAAGTGTATATCATAAGAGAGATTTAATCCGAACAGACTGGTTATCGATCTGGTGAGTCATACTTAAGCAATGTCCTTACGAGAAAGCTTGATCTCTCTAAGAAATTAGTCAAGTAGATTGAAAAGTTTGTATTTGGTGTATCCCCCGCCCCCATACACCAAACCTTGCTCTTTCGGGACCAACAACTATTACATAGAACCCTGTCTTACATACAAGATGCAAACATGTGGATGAGAGATATCATTTTATAAGAGATCATGTTGAGAGAAAACATGTACAGATCGAGAAGATTCATACAGAAGTACAACGAGCTGATATATTAACAAATGCATTACCAGAAGAGAGATTCAAGATGCTATGTGGAAAGCTAGGACTGCTAAGCTTGGATGATAAAACCAAATGGACAACAGATCATTAAACCAAATCACGTAGCAGATTGAGAAGATACAAATTATGTGATGAAGATTATGTGATATCATATCATTTTGTATATTACAAGAAACAAATTGCTTGATGTTAGTTCACTAGAAAGAAGAAGTACAGATTACTGAATTAGATCACCAGGATCAGATTGATAGTTGACAAGCATACTGGAAGTATGAAGACCAGATCATCTGGAGTAGTCAACACTTGTCAAAATAAAAAAGACTTGCAACGCCAGGTGGAAATTAATTTTCCATAAAAGATTACTTAATCAAGGGGGAACTCAGAAATTCGTATCGATTTCTGATTTAATCACCGACCTAATCTTAGTCTATAAAGCTATTTATCTGACATGATTTACTAAATCTTCTATAATTGTGATGATTATAACGGGTATTGGTAAGTGTAATCGAGGAAAATCATTTCTTAAAATAGGAAAAGGAAAGTTGCACCGACAGAGGAAAGCTGACACGCGCCACATCTAAACCTTAGATACATATTGCGTGTATCAGACGCGTCGGAAAGACGGAAAATCTAAGTGCTAAGCGGGAAAGTGAAAAAGAGAGGATTAATCTCAACTCTTAATCTTTTACCTTTTAATCTTAACCGTTCATTTCTTTTCTTATATATATATGTGTGTGTACTCTCTTAGTAACTGTTCATCTTCACTTTCATTCACTGAGCACTTACACACCTAAGCACTTAAGCGATTTTCTGCTCTCGATTTCTTTCGAAAACTTTCTTCGAAACCTTCAAAAATCTTTTGAAAATGGAACCATAAAACTCTTCATTCCCTACTCGCATAGCGGAAGTCCAAAGATACATCTCACCTGAACCCTTTGCTGTTTATAACACCCATGGCTTCCAAAAGCTGGAAGAAATTTTTGCTATTGTGAAGAAGTGCAAAGGTTTTGATGTTCATAGTTGTCTATATTTTGTATTTATATGTTTAAAGGAGTTTGATTGAGCATGATAAAAGCTTTTGGAATTTCTGGAAATGTTCATAATTGTCAATTTTTCACATGCTATAACTGCTTTCATATATTATGATATGCTTTGTTTAAACATGTCTTAAGATGATATGATTCATGTATATGCTTGTTTTGAATTCTCATGCGCAAAACATGTATTTGAAGATACACTGGAAATCTGGAAACTGTCATGTCGTGTTCTTCATGATCTTATTTATTTATGATAAAGTCAATATGTTTTGCTTTTGAAGATTATAATTGCACGTTATTAATTGTTCTTAAATCTCCATTTAGGGTTTCACAATATTGTCACATCTCACCCGGAGATGTATCTGCCGAAGTAAGTTGCCACAATATTGTCACATCTCACTCGGAGATGTATCTGCCGAAGCAAATGTGTTGATGCCAATTGGAGACAGAACAAGCATGACTACATACGACGTGATGCAAATGATCCAGCACGCCTACAGACTAAAGGATGAAGGGATGCAGTTAACTTAAATCACCATGGAGCAGTTAGAAGAAACTATGGAGAGAATGATGGTAATCCCTATTTATTACACATGGAAGATGTTCAATAGATCATTACTCGCACAAGGATTCAAACTGGTGTTTGAGTTTGTGCAGCGCATCTTCATGATGCACAGTGGGTCCCATAACCAAGTTACCAAGGAGAAGATGAAAATCCTTATAGCCCTGGTTTTCAATTTGAAAGTTAATTGGAGCATAATTCTGTTCGATCTGCTAGCCAAGGAAGCAAGACTAGTAGTGGAAACCAAGGATGGTAATGATCAGCCTAGTTCTATTGTAGTAAAGAGAAACTTGGGGCATTCCACCAAAATCAGCTACATGGTGGAGAAATTCTTCAAACAACAGGTATGTGCAGGAGCCATTGAGTTCAACACAAAGCTCACATTGCCTAAGGACCAACACCAGCTGGAGATGTCTCTAGGACTCTCACCTGCTTTGCTTAACAAGGTATCTGATGATGTTCACTTGCAAACTCTGTTGGAGATGGGGAGTTCCAATCCAATTTGGGTAGCTCCGACTAAGGGGAAAGAAAAGAAGAAAGACCCCAAAGCACAGAAGGAGAAGCCACAGAAGAGACAACCTGCCAAGAGGGTAAGTTCTACAGAAATAGATACTTCGTCTACCACACAACAAACGAAACAGATGAGGAGAAGGTTAAGAAAGAGCCAGCCTAATTCGCCAGCACTAGAGGGAGAATCTCAACATCCAGAGGAAGAAATTTTGCATGATGTTATGCCCGAGTCCACCTTTGATCCCAACCAGGGCAGGGATTTTTCACTAGCAAGGACTGCTACACCCTCACCAGATCTATTGCAAAAGATTAGTGAGGAGGGAGATGATGAAGAAGAGGTCGATGAGGAGACCGAGAAGAAGAAGCAAGCAGAGAAAGTGATACACTTACTGGAAAATGAGGCAAATCATTCTGTACTCCAAGATTTTCCTGGAATCCAACTTCACCTGGGAGCTATGGAGCAGCTCGATGTGTGAAGATATACCTTCTGATCAAGGACAGTGAATATTATGTCCTAGATGCCTTGCTCAACACCAGATCGTAGAGGAGTTGAAGGTCGAGGAGGCCACTCTTCTAAGTATCTTTCAAGTGACCTCTGTCACTGAAATGAGGGAAAGCTACCACCAGATGGTACTTTCCCTAGCAAAGCACGAAGCCAAGCAGCTCAACGTTGATCTGAAATCATTCTATGCTGATAGAATGGATTTCTTTGAAAGCGTGGAAGGATCAAATGATGAGGCTCAGACAGCTGACCAGCATGTGCATATGGAAGGACAAGGAGATGCACAAGCTGATCAGCCCAATACATCTGGAGCAGCAGAACAGCCCAGTTCATCTACAGCACAAGCAACAGATCAATCATCCATTGAACCGATCCAAACCACTCCTACACAAGCACAGCCCTTTGCACAGCCATAGAAAGAAGAAACACAAAGAAGTGAAAAGGAGGCTGAGAAGTAGAAGAAGAGGAAGAAGAAAATACCAACTGTGATCCTTGATCCAGTTGAGGAGGAACCAGTGGACATATGGTAGGAGGAGAGCCAACCAATGATATCTACACACCTGGAGTAGCACATAAGCTGAAGCTCCACGTTGGCTATACAGATCTAGAGGATATTCTGGAGAGAGAGCATAAATCATTCAACAACTTGCAGGTCGATGATTTGATTACTATCAGGGTACAAGATCATCTGACACACACCTGCAATCTGCTTTAAGAGAAGGCCACTCAAATCCTTACAGACTTCAACCAGCACTAAAAAGACTGCGTCAATGATATGGACAAGGATCTGAGGAGAAAATTCAGAGATAAGGTGAAAGAACTCACCAAGATGATGGATGATGATAGAGACGCAACAGATGCTGCCAAAGAAAAGGTTGACCAGAGGCTGGAGACAGTTGACAAGAAGGTCCAAGATATATACAACTGGTCACAGACCTAGCTGCAAAGGAGAATGAATTGATCAATGAAGCTGTTCAACAATGCACTGCAACCATTACAACTAAGGTCACAAATACTGCTACCAGGGAGCTACATAAACAGTTAGCTATTTTTGAGAGGGAAATATGCCTTGACATTCTGAAGGAAAATCTACAGTCAGCTCTGAACGATCTGCTCTATCCAACGCCAACTGAATATGAGTACCATAACACCAGATTAACTGCAGTGGAGGAACTCCAAGGCACATATGACAAGACCATCGCCACAATGAACAGCAGACTAGAAAAGAAGCTGAATGCCTCTGACCAGAACATTACATTCCTGCTTAACTTCAAAGTAGATCCCGAGCAGAAACTCGAGGAGATGAAGGAAAAGATCAACTTGAACAGAATAAAGGAGGTAAATGAGGTTCTGGAGGAGAAAAACGAGGAGATAAGGATGGAGCACCAGATCAACCTGAACATAATCCTGAACAGAGAGCTTATACACCCCCAAGACCAGATCCTACTATCTTTCCACCAACAGAACAGCAGCAACAACTAGAATAGCAACAAGAAGATAAAGGGAAGAAGCCCACAACAGATGATGAGAGCATGCAGGTCACCGAATTGATTTTGCTAGGAGTTAGCACAGAAGAAGCACATGACCCGATTTTTAGGGCACAAATTTATAAGAATATAGCTGCAAAGAAGAAGAGAGCAGCTGAGCAAGCAGAGAGGGAGAAAGCTTACCAGACACCTTTCTCACCTCCCATGCCAAATCAGCCTACACCACCAGCTCAGCTTACTCCAACTACACAGAAGAAGAAGAAGCCTTTTAAGGCATGTACTTTATCATTACAGAAGTAGACCCCCAGGGACCCTTGGGTAGTAGAAGGGGACCAGAAGGAGTGGGAGTTGCTGAAGATCGGGTTTATTTTGAACAGATACTTCCTGAAGGAGCCCACATATTCTGAACAACCAGCTGATGAAGATTTCCATAGATACATGGATAATTATGTGGAGAAGGAGCTAGTTCAGAGGATCAGATTAGCTGCCAAAGAAGTTAAAATTCAGATCAAGGCACCAACAAAAGAGTATATGGGGTGTCCTCTGATCCCAGGAAGCAGTCTGCTCGACAAAACCTACATTCTCAACTGCATCTACCTGATTGCCAAGAACAAGGGCTATAAGATTAACAACCATGATCCTAACTATGCCAGAGTTAGGGATGGTATTTATGAGAGTCTGCAGCTGATGTCGGATGCGCAGAAGGCAAAGTTGAAGAACGAAGCTAGTAGATGGTTTACTTAGATTTCCTTATTTATCTTACCATCTATTATCCTATATTTTGTATGATTTAGACCCATCATGTAACCCATGCACAATTAATATGATATAAATCTAGAGGGTTATCTGATGAAAATCTCTTGTTGTCCGGATGTTCGTTATAAATCATAACAAAATATGTTGGTCCCGAAAGAGCAAGGTTTGGTGTATGGGGGGGGGGGAATACAACAAATACAAACTTTTCAGTTTACTTGTTAAAATTAATAGAGAGTTCAAGCTATTCTTATTTAAGAAATTGCTCGGCAGATGACTAACCAGATTGATACTCAGATCAATACCAGATTAGTCCAAATAAATGCTCTCTAGTGAAAACACTTAGATAATAATAAGAGTGATCTTATTATTTTCAAAGTATTGTGTGTGCGGAAATATGGTGGATTTAATGAGTACTCTTGTT
The DNA here is from genome assembly GCA_026898415.1 of Leonotis leonurus. Classification (NCBI taxonomy): domain Eukaryota; kingdom Viridiplantae; phylum Streptophyta; class Magnoliopsida; order Lamiales; family Lamiaceae; genus Leonotis; species Leonotis leonurus. The sequence goes on from JAPKLX010000564.1 coordinate 58,494, forward strand.
TAGAAAACCTTAAGGATTAATCAGGTTGTTAAGCAGATTGATTGAGATGCAGATTATATGATAGTGCAGATGGTTAGAATAATAAACAACTGAAAGTAAATATGCAGAAATATAAAGAACATAGTTGTTTAACGTGGTTCAGAAATCCCTACGTCCACGATCTGGTCAAATCTAGACCAGATTATCCACTACTAAGATACTCTGCTTGTTTATACTCGTGGAGAACGAGTCACAAGTATCAATCAATGCTAGAGAGATACTTATGTACGAAATAAGGGTCGTGTCCCTTTACAACAGATTACTTCTACGTTACCACTAGAAAACTACTAGCTAGCAGGGTGATCTCCTTTCTCTCGATAAGACAGACTTGAATCAAGGTTGGGTTGGTGTGATGTAGTATCACAGTTTGAAGCTCTTAGTCTGGTTCACAGGTTGCTTGAGAGTATGTTGACAATATAGCTCGCGTGCGTGTGTATCTTAATCCAGACCATGGCTCCAAATATATATAGGAATTGAATTTAAAATTCTAGCCGTTTGTTGATTGGCATGAGATTGATTGTTGATTGCCAATCAATGATATCCATCATATCTGTTCTTGCCATGTAGAAAACGTTGACTCAATCTTCAAGTTATGGAAAGCAGATTGCCAACGGCTTCTTTTCTTCTTTGTGCCAAACGAAGATTCTCTCCCCAAACCCTGTTGGATGGACTTCATTTTTGACGTGGCAAGATGGTATGATGTGTAGGATGATGTCATCTGGTGGTTTGATGACTCTATCAATCTGGTGCTACGCTGTAAACAACGATCTGGTCAGTGATCTGGTCGCTGTCTGTTACAGCAGATCGATTCCTTCTTGGCATGAAATCTTGGCCTTCATCCTATGCTATTTATCAAAATGACTTCTATAGGAATAATTTCTTTACATGTTAAGTCATCTCCTAATCTGTTCTCTAACAGAATTCACTTTAAAATGTAGTGATCTGCTTTACACGTAGAACAATTTAATAAAAAAGAGCTAAGTGTGTTTCGAAGGTCATCATCAAAACCAAGGATACATTAGGGTTCCCAACAAAATATTAACCCATCTGAAATTTAAAACCAAATAGTTCTTAATGCTTTAATAGGGTTATATTGTAAAGTGTGGTTTTGACATAATCAAAAAGGGGAAAATTGTTGGGAACCCCTCACAAATTTTATTTTTATGATGTTCTTTCGAAACATACTTAGATTTATTCTGTTTGCTAGACTTAGCTTCCTTAACATGTAACAGATCACTATGATTTTATAGTGTAACTGATAGAGAGCAAGTCTTAGACCAGAATAGCTAATGTCTTAAGTAGTAAAGGACTATGTCCTATAGAAGTCATCTGGTTAGATAGTCTTCTGATTTGAGGAAGTAGATCAACGTACCTGGAAACAAACAGAAGATCTGTTGGAATGTCAATCAATCTGGTCAGACGCAGCTTATCCCAGCTATTGACAACATTCTTTGGAACAAGATTGGACTAGACCATCTGGACCAGATTGGACTTAATCTGGTTGACCAGATCAGCATGGAAGAGAAGACCTGTCCTGCTATAGATCACTCAGTCATCTAGTATATGATCTGATACTGGATGTACTCAGAATGAATCCCACCGCATTTGCCACGTCTTCAGATCTCACGAAGAAGGGAAGTCTATCAATTAGAGATCAAGAATGGAAGGAGAATCAATTGAAGCATGAAGAAAGGAAATAGATCAATCAATCTACCTGCTTTCATTAATGAAGGATTCGGTCAACCATTCCTACAAGGCAAGATGATATATTCTAGGATTTATATCTCTTGATTGATAATCAACATTTATTACGCTCCAATCAAGCCTAATGGTTAGAATTCAAAAATTCTACACTTATAAAAGTTGATACTCTGCCAAGAAATCAACTCAACCATTGAAGCATTCAACGGAGAGATTTCACTATCAAGAATCTATTCGAGCCGTTAGTGATCGAAATCACACCAAACTCGATTTAAGTCTGTGTCATCGAGAGAAAGGAAGAAGATATCTTCGCTAGCTAGTAGTTTTCTAATGGATTAACGTGGAGGTATTTTATAGCAGATTTATCTGCAAGTTGTAAGTGACACGACCTTATTCACGCATAAGTTTCACTCTAGTTTTGATTGAAACTTGTGGCTCATTTCTCAGTGAGTATAAAGAAGATAGTATCCTAATAGTGGATATCCAATCTATTTTTGATTGGACCATGGACGTAGGGGGTTTTCCAAACCACGTAAAAACAACCGTGTGCTTTACTTTATGCATTTTACATTTTCAGTTGTTTATCTGCTAATCCAGTACTCGCATTCAAACTTTCACTGTTTTAATCGATTTGGTTAAGATTTTCAAAAGGTTTTCTAATAAGTGCAATTGACTAAGTCCACCATATTCCGCACACTAAACTAAGCTAGATAATAATATCACTCTTGCTATCTGCTCAACGTAACTCACTAGAGAGAATTTGCCTGGACAGATCAGCAGATGATCTGGTAGTAAACCTGGTTTGTCAATCTGCTCTGTCAACTTGAGAAATCTCCTTTGAGAAAGCTTAATCTCTCTAAGTTAATTATTTAAGTAAACTGAAAAGTTTATATTTGGTGTATTCCCCCGGGGGGGGGGGGCGCCCGGGGGCCGAACCTTGCGCTTTTGGGACCAACAGAGGCGTATTAATCTAGTATTTGCTTGTTTAACTAGGATTCTTAATAGTATGGCTAAATACAGAAGTCTTAGCCATAATCTAATTATCAATACGAAAATTCTTAATTAGATAGCTCTTTGAAATTCTAGGTGAGCATATGAATATATGTATTAATCATACCATGTGATTATCGAAGCTAGTGTTCAGCTTCTAGAACCTTAATTCCAGATTTCCACTATTTAAATTGTTGTTGATTAGTTAGCATAGTTAATCTTACATATGCTATTTGGTTAGAATGTTTAAGACTTGTTAAAATCTCTAGCACTTGAATTAGCAAGCCCTGCTAAGCTTTCCTTGAGATACGACTTAGGGTTAGCTTACTATATACTAGAAGACTCGTTTAATTGCGAGAACTTAGACACACATTTTAGGTTGAACAAAAACCTGCCAATAACCGTCGCCCAGCGAGCGCTGGAGTTCCAGTGCCCGCTGGACTCCGAGCTCGCTCCTTCTCTTCAATTTTTCTTCTCGCGCATTCTTCAACTCGTCTCGCTTCACTCGGCTTTGCACACGCGACATAAATGACACCACTTCTAGCTCCAATTCTTCCTCATTCTACAATCCTACATCACAACACGAAAACACAATGACCGGTGTAAAAGTGAACTAATAAGATATGAAATCAACACAACCTATAGTCTAGACACGACGAAACCACAACTAAAAACGTAACAAAAACATGATAAAAAACTCCCCCACACTTAATCATTTTCTTGTTGGTCCCGAAAGAGCAAGGTTTTGTGTATGGGGGGGGGGGGATACACCAAATGCAAACTTTTCAGTTTACTTAGAGAGATTAAGCTTTCTGAAAATAGATTGCTTAGTTGTGACAAACCAGATCGAGACCAAATCGATCTTGTTCTGTTCAGACAGAAACTCTCTAGTGAATAACACTAGGCATAAATCAAGAGTAATCTTGTTTCCTAGCAGAGTGTTGTGTGCAGAATATGGTGGACTTAGTCAGTGCTCTTGTTTAGAAAATATTTTTGGAAACTTAATCAAATATTTAGCAGATCGATTAAAAATGTAGTTTGAATGAGTGTGCAAATTAGTGAATAAAATAACTGAAATTTAAAATGCAGAAAGTAAATAACACAACTGTTTACGTGGTTCGGGAAACCCCCGACGTCCACGGTCCAATCCAAACTAGATTAGATATCCACTACTAGAATACTCTTCTTATTTATACTCGCTGAGAACAAGCCACAAGTTTCAAGAACAATCTGTTTTGAAACTTATGCACAAATAAGGGTCGTGTCCCTTTACAACTTACATAAAACTACTATAACTGGATCTCTTAACGTTAATCCACTAGAAAACTACTAGATAGCAAAGATCTCCTTCCTTCTTCTCGATAAGACAGACTTGAATTGAGGTGTGATTTCGATAACGAACGGCTTAGAACACGATCTGGTGAGTAGAAACCTTCTCAAATTAATGCTTCGTAGAGTGAGATAATTTATGGGTAGAGTAACAACTTGTTGGTCGTAGATAATAGTCTTGTACTCTTCCAGTCTTTGGTCCAAGATTTTATAGGTGTAGAATTTGAAATTCTAACCGTTGAACTTGATTGGTTTGGAGTAAATTTGATTTACCAATCAAGGATAGTAAATCCCTAATTTATCTCCTTTTTCCTTTGAAAAGTTTGATTGAATCTTCGATAAATATGGAAAGCAGATCTTTGACAGGTGCCACTTTCCTTCTTCACATATGGATTGATTCTCCTTCCATTTTGACAGCCTGCGTGATGTGGCATTGAGTTCGGGATTCTTCATCAATTATTATGGTCAAAACACATGATTTCCATTTGACTGATGAATGATCTGATATCATCTGGTTCAGCTTCAAACATCGATCTGGACACACCAGATTGATGTCGATCTGGACACACCAGATTGATATCGATCTGGTAAACAGTCCATCTATCCTTCTGAAAATATGCTCCAAAGCATGGTAGAATCTTCTGTGAGTGTCTTGGCAGAACTGACTGAGTGACCATCTGTTATATAATCTGCTTGCTTCAATCTGCTGGTGATCTGGTCCACGAACAATAGAAAAACAGAATGACTTCTATAGAATGAGATCCTTTACATTTTTTCTAACCTGGACTAAGATCATGTTCTCTATCAGATACACTTTATATTATAGTGATCTGGTACATGTAGAACAGATCGAGGTCTAACAAGACAGAATGAAATCTAAGTGTGTTTCGGGAGAACATCATCAAAACTAAAATATTGTGGGGTTCCCAACAATTTCCCCCTTTTTGATGATGTCGAAACCACACTTTACAGTATAACCCTAGATAAAAGCATTTAAGAATGATCTGGTTTTAAACAACCAGAAGGGTTAACAGATTGTTATTAATTCATATAACAATCAAATGCAATAAATATTTCTGGACAATGAGATTTTATCTTCAGAAAATCCACATGTATATATATATATATATATCAATTGAGTATAGGTGGATTACATGGAGTTATATAAAAAAATAAGAACAAGACGTAGCAGATGAATGTAGAATAAGACAATTTAAGAAAACCATCTGGCTGCTCCTCCTTTCTTCATCTTTTCGCATTCTGCATCAGAGACAAGTTGTATACTTTCGTAGATTCTATCTCTCACTCTGGCGTAGTTAGGGTCGTGATTGTCAATCTTGTATCCTTTGATCTTGGCCAGCAGATTGATGTAGTTTAGTATGTATGTCTTGTCAGGGATGCTGCTTCCTGGAATCATTGGGCATACCATGTACTTCTTTTCAGGTGCCTTTATTTGGATCTTAGCACTCGAGGTAGCCATTCTGATTCTTTGTATCAGGTCTTTGTCATTAAAATTCTCCATGTACCTGTTGAAGTCTTCGTCTGGTGTAGACTCTGTGTATGAAGGTTCTTTGAGAAAGTACCTATTCATTATGAAGCCTTGCTTGACCAGCTCCCAGTCCTTCTGGTCACCTTCTAGTACCCAGATATCTTTTGGTGTTTGCTTCTGCAAGGACAGATTCCATGCAGTGAAGGGTTTTTTCTTCTTTTTCTTTGACTGTGTTGCAGATTGAGATGACTGTTGCTGAGAACGTTCAGATGATGGCGGTGAGGAGAAGGTCGTCTGGTAAAACTTCTCTTTTGCTTCTTGTGCAGCTATTTTCTTCTCACGACTCTGCCTGTTCTTTGTAGAATTGTGCCCGGAAGATAGTGTCACAAGCCTGTTCTCTATTGACTCCAAACAGCAACATCTCAGCTATCTGGTCTCCTTCATCAATGGGATTTTTGCCTTTATCACTAACAGCACCAGCTTGTTGTTGACATTGTTGACCTTGTTCTGGTTCAACAGTGGGATCTGCCCTTGGTGGAGTTGTGGGCCTCTCCCTCGGCTGTTGAATTTGACCAGATTGAGCTTCAGCAGCTTCTTTCCCTTGATCTAGTTGTTTTGGTTCTGTTACCTGCTTTCCAGAACCCTTTCCTCCCTTGTGAGATTTAGATATTTCCCCCTTTTCGACATCATCAAAAATAGTAGTGATGAGTGTGCGAAGGAACTCTATCTATGCCTTCATGGCCTCCATCTTTTCTTCTGTGTCTGCCTTGAAGCCTAGCAGAAGTGTCACGGTCTGGTCTGTGGCATTCAGTTTGCGTTTCAGACAGCTATTCATTGTGGCTAGGGTGCGGTCATAGGTGTTTTGTAGGTCTTCTACTACTGTCAAGCGTGTGTTCTGGTGCTCAAACTCTATTGGGTTGGGATAGAGCAGATCATCCAGTACATCTTGCTGATGTTCTTTCATAATATCCACAAACTTATCCTTCTCAAAGGCAGCAAGTTGTGCTTGGATGTTAAGAATGGTAGCTTCCTTGACCTCAGCAGTAATTGTAGCAGCTTGACTTGACACTGCAGCATCAATAGTCTCTTTCTGTTTGGCCAACAAATCAACAACCAGTGTGTGAACAGCTTGGGTCTTTTGTTCCACTGTCTCTAGTCTGAGTGTTGTCTTTTCCTGACTTCCTTCTGCAGCAGTGCGATCATCATGCTGTGTCCGTGGAAGTCAGAAGGAATCTGAGACACTCCACCAAAATAAGCTACATGGTGGAGAAGTTCTTCAAACAACAGGTATGGGAACATGCTGTGGAGTTCAACTCCAGGTTCACCATCCCTAACGATCAACATCAGATCGAGATGTTCTTGGGAATTACTTCAGCCTTATTCAACAAGGTCACTGATGAAGTACACCATGCTGCTTTGCTAGAGATGGGTAGCTCCAATCCAATCTGGATACCACCTACCAGAGGGATAGAGAAGAAAGAGAAGGGACTAAAGGAGAAGATGTAGAAAGAAAAAGCCCAGCGCAAGCCACCTGCCACACACCAATCCAAACAAAAGAGGAGAAGGTTGAGGAAAGTACATGAGTCACCACCCCTTATTGAAGAGGCACAACTAGAGACTGCCACACACCAACCAGAACAAGACATACAACAACAAGCAGAGGAAACTCATCAACCAGGACGCTCCATTCCTCAACAACCAGCAGAACCACAATTTGTGGAACCAAAGTCAAGCTTTGACCCCAACCAGGGCAAAGACTTTTCTCCAGCCAGAACTGCTACACCCTCACCAGACCGTATGCAGAGAATAAGTGAGGAGGATGAAGAAGAAGATGAGGAGATCGATGAGGAGGAAGAAAAGAGAAAGCAAGCTGCTGTTGTCATTCAACTACTAGAGAATGAAGCAGATCACTCCGTGCGCAAAGACTTTCCAGGCATTCATCTGTTGCCTGAAAGCCTTAGTGCAGCACAAAGAGTCAAATTTTACTTGTTGGTCAAGGACAGCGAGTACTACATGTTTGACGCCCTCCTTCAAACCAGATCAATGGAGGAGTTGAAGAAAGAGGAAGCCACTCTGATGAGCTTACTACAAGCAAGTTCTGTTAGTGAAGTCAGAAAAGAATACCACCAGCTCATACTAGCAATGATGAAGCATGAAGCCAGGCTGCTGCAGATTGACCTTAAATCATTCTACGCTGATAAAATGGACTTTTACTCAAGTGTCGGAGGATCAGATGATGAGGCTGATCCAGATGTGGATATGGGAGGTCAAGTGGGTGACCAGACTGAGAAGCCTACCACATCATGTGCAGCAAGCCACCCAGAGGATGCAGCCACCGGAAAACACACTCAAGAGAGAGAGAAACCCAAGAAGAAGAAGAAGACTCCCATCATCCATCTGGACTCTACTGATGAAGAACCAGTAGGTTAATCCATCGAAGGGGAACCCACAAACGAGATTTATACTCGTGGAGTTGCCCAGAAGCAGAAGAAGGATGTAAGATTCTATGAAATTGAGGAATTATTGGAGAGGGAGACCAAGACATTTAACAACTACCAGATCGAAAACTTGATCACTCTCAGAGTTGATGATCACATGACTGATACCTGCAATGTCATACAAGAGAAGGCCACTCAAATCCTTGTTGATTTCAATCAACACCAGAAGGATTACGTCAACGATATGGATAAAGATTTGCACCGCAAATTGCGAGATCTCAACAAAGAGCTGAACAAGAAGATCGATGACGACAGAGAAGAAGCTGAAGGAGCTCGAGAGAAAACTGATCATAAGGTCAAGTCAATGGAGATACAATCCTAGAAAATTCAAGTTCTGGTAAGAGATATGCTCGCTAAAGAGAAAGAGCGCATTGATGAAGCTGTGAAGAGTCAAACTACTGTAATTACTGCTGACGTGAAGGAGGCCACCGCCATTGATATACATGCCAAACTTGCTGCCTTCGAGAAGAAGTTTGTTGAAATTATGAAAGAAAATCAAGTTAGTGTGTTGGATGCTCTGCTCTACCCAAATCCTACAGAGTATGAACTCCAGAACACTAGATTGACTAAGGTGGAAGACGTCCAGAACACCTATGATGCCACTCTCTCCATAATGAATAGCCGACTAGAGAAGAAGCTCGATGCCACAGACTAGATGGTTACCTTATTGCTAGGCTTCAAGGAAGATGCTGAACAAAAGATGGAGGAGATGAAGGCTGAAATTTCCTCCCTTCGTACACTCATCAAGTCTTTATTTGATGATGTCGAAAAGGGGGAGAGGTCAAAGTATGGCAAAGATGGAGATGGCAAAGGCAAAGGAAAGGATACAACAGAACAAAGACCAGATGAAGGTCCACCAGAAGGATCACAAAGAGAAGCCCCAATACAACAAACCAAGGAGAAGCCCACAATGCCACCTAGGGTAGATCCTACGATTGGACCAGAGCAAAGCCAACAACAGCCCCAAAAACAAGCAGTACGTGACAAGGGCAAGAAACCAATTGATGAGGGAGCACAAATTGCTGAGCTGCTCCTGTTTGGAGTAAGTAATGAACAAGCTTGTGACCCAATCTTTTGGGCACAATTTTACAAAGAACAAGCTGAACGAGAAAGGAAGCTGACAGCACAAAAGGCCAAGGAAAAGTCATTCTAGACACCCTTTTCTCAACCGTCGTCAAAACGTTCACAACAACAATCATCACAATCCACCACTCAATCAAAAAGAAAGAAGAAGAAGCCATTCACTACCCGGAGCCTCACTCTACAGAAGAAGACGCGCAAAGATATTTGGGTACCAGAGGCAGACCAGAAGGATTGGGAGCTAATCAAGTAAGGATTTATTATGAATAGATATTTTCTAAAGGAACCTATCTACTCCGAGTCCACACCAGATGAAGATTTCAATAGATACATGGACAATTTTGCTGAGAATGAACTAATTCAGAGGATTAGGTTGGCAGCCAAGGATGCTAAAATTCAAATTAAAGCACCTGAGCGGGAGTACATGGCCTGTCCAACAATTCCTGGAAGCAACATACCATATAAGACTTATATTCTCAATTATATCAATCAAATGGCCAAGATCAAGGGCTATAAGATTGATAATCACGACCCAAATTATGTCAGAGTAAGGGACGGGATCTTTGAGAGTATCCAAATTACCTCCAACACTCAACGTGAGAAAATGAAGAAGGGAGGTGCTGGCAGATGGTTTTCTTAGATTTATCTATCTTTCATCCATCTGTTATTTTTATTCTTGATATCTATTTGTAATCCACCGGTTCTCAAACTTATATATATACATGTGGGTTTTCTGAAGATAAAAGCTCATTGTCCAGAACCATCTGATTATCTGTGATTGTTATAACATTAATAACAATCTCTTAAAACCCTTCTGGTTATTTAAAACTAGATCACTAATGCTTTTACATAGGGTTATTTTGTAAAGTGTTGTTTCGACATCATCAAAAAGAGGGAAATTGTTGGGAACCCCCACAATATTTAGTTTTGATGATGTTCTTTCAAAACACACTTAGATTTTATTATGTTTGCTAGGTCTTAATCTGCTCAAAACTGTACCAAATCACTCATGAATAAAGTGAATCTGATAGAGAACATGATCTTATAGAATAACTTAAAATGTAAAGGATTAAATCCAATAGAAGTTATTATGTCCTTTTTTACATGTTCGTGGACTAGATCAACAACAGATTGAAGCAAGCAGATGATCTGACATATGGCCACTCGATCTGATTAAGTCAAGAATACACACAATAGTTTTCTACTATGCTTTGGAGCATTTCTTTTAGGAACAGATTGATAGTTTGACCAGATCGTCATCAAACTGTTCTGACCAAATCATTGTTCAAAGTGAGCCAGATGGTACCAGATCAACTTCAGTCATATGACATTTTCTCCAGATGCGCTTAAATGAATCCAAGACTACTTGCCACATCAGCAGATTTCATGAAGATGGGAAGGATATCTACTAGAGATCAAATTTGGAAGGTGAATCAATCAACATGCGAAGAAGGAAAGAAACATCTATCAACAATCTGCTTTCCATATTTATTGAAGATTCGGTCAATCTTACCAAAAGGCAAGAAGAGATAAATTAGGGATTCATATCTCTTGATTGGTAATTACTTTTACTTCAAACTAATCAAGCCTAACGGTTAGAATTTCAAATTCTACACCTATAAAAGCTTGGAACCAAGACTGGAAGACTACGAATACTATCATCTACGATCAACAAGTTGTTACTCTGCCCATAAATCAACTCACTCATCAGAGCATTTACTTGAGAAGATTTCTACGCACCAGATCATGTTCTAAGTCGTTCGTGATCAAAATCACACCAACTTGATTCAAGTCTGTCTTATCGAGAAGAAGGAAGGATAACTTCACTAGCTAGTAGCTTTCTAGTGGATTAACGTGAAGAGATCCAGTTACAGTAGTTTTCTGTAAGTTGTAAAGGGACATGACCCTTATTCGTGCATAAGTTTCAACCAGATTATGCTTGAAACTTGTGGCTCGTTCTCGGCGAGTATAAAGAAGAGAGTATCCTAGTAGTGGATATCTAATCCAGTTTGGATTGGATTATGGACGTAGGGGGTTTCCCGAACCACGTAAAAACAACTATGTTATTTACATTCTGCATTTTAAATTTCAGTTGTTTATCTGCTAACCAACACAATCATTCAAATTGCATTTCTTAATCAATCTGTTAATCAATCTGGTTAAACCTTTAAAAGGTTTTCTAAGCAAGAGCACAGACTAAGTCCACCATATTCCACACACAACGCTCTGTTAGAGATTAAGATCACTTTTGATACATGCTAAGTGTTTTTCACAAGAGAGTAACTATCTAGACAGATCGAGATCGATCTGGTTATCGATTTGATTTTTCAAAGTTAAGCAATCTTTGTTCAGAAAACTTAAACTCTCTAAGTAATTAGTCAAGTAAATTGAAAAGTTTGCATTTGGTGTATTTCCCCCATACACCAAACCTTGCTCTTTCGGGACCAACATCTACTTTTCTGATAAATGATTTTTCTTTTTATCATTGTAGAATCTTCGATATTTCCTCAATCTGGTCTCCAGTTTCTCTAGTCTCTTTGCAATCATGGTAAATTCCTTGATCAGTTTGTCACTTGTACTTTCATCTTCTATTACAGTTGAAACTAGTTCCTATGCAGTGATCTTAGCTTTGAAAGCTACCTCCTTTTCTTTCTTGGAGCTGCTTTCTCCCTTCTTGCTAGATGAGTGTTCTGATCCATGAATTCTCTTCATATCATACTCATGACCAGCTATATGATCAAATAAGGCTTCAGTGGTGAGAATGTTAAAATCCGTTCTTAGTGGTTGCATAGTTGCGTAAATATCCCAGCTAGGTGGTAGTGCTCTGATGACCTTGAGATTCTTCTCTCTCTGTGTATATTTGTCCTTCTTGAAAGTAGATACCTCTAGTAGGATTTCAGTAAATCTGGTCTTCATCTGATCAATGGATTCTCCTGGTCGCATCTTGAATTCATCAAATTTGTTGCAGGACATTGAAAGTTTATTTTCAATCATGGCTTCTGATCCAAGACTGAGTTCCCGTAGTGCTTCCCACATTTCTTTAGATGTATGCAAGTCTTGAATTTTAGCTAGATTAACTCCTTTGACTGTGCTGGAAATGATTCCTTTACCAAAATCATCTAAGTTAGTTTCACGTCTTTCTTCAACATTGTACTTTCTGGGATCTTTGAGTATATGTTCTGTTACAACTCCAAAGTCACCTATACGAGTCTTTTCTTCATATATGGCCAGCGGACCTTCTTCTATTACTTTCCACATCAAGTAGTGATGAGCTTTTAGACAAGTCTTGATTATGAAACTCCATTCTCTGTATCATTGGTTAGAAAACTCCTCACAAGCCCTAATCACAGAAGATTCCGTAGTGACAGATAATATGCTCGTGAATGGAAATAGGTTTTCCTATATCTATTCAAGTTGACCACGCAGGTGTTAACCCTGTGATACAGATACAATGGTCGATTGAACCACTGCTCTGATACCACTTGTTGGTCCTGAAAGAACAAGGTTTGGTGTATGTGGGGGGAGGGGGGGATACACCAAATACAAATTTTTCAGTTTACTTGACAAATTGATCAAAGATATTAAATTTTCTCGAAAGAAGATTTCTCAAGTTTGACAGACCAGGTTCACTCACCAGGTTCACTACCGATCTGTCCAGATAAGGTCTCTCTCGTGAGTTACGCTGAGTAGATAGCAAGAGTGATTTTGTTATCTAACAATGTGTAGTGTGTGGAATATGGTGGATTTAATTTGTTGTTCTTATTAGAAAACCTTTGTAAATACATAGCCAAATATATTAGGAGTTAATTAAACCAATGCAGGCTTTCGTGCAAGTGCAAGGTTAGAGGATAAAACAACTAAAATATAAAATACGTAAAGTAAAGAACACAATTATTTTTATGTGGTTCGAAAAACCCCCTACGTCAATGGTCCAATCAAAACTAGATTGGATATCCACTAAAAGGATAAACTCGCTTCTTTAAACTCGTTGAGGACGAGCCACAAGTTCCAGTCAAAACTAGAAAGAAACTTGTGCACGAATAGGGTCGTGTCCCTTACAACTTATAGATAAATCTGCTACAAATACATTCACGTTAATTCACTTAGAAAACTACTAAGATAGCGAAGATATCAAATCTCCTTCTTCTCGATAAGACAGACTTGAATCGAAGTTGGTGTGATTGCGATCACGAACAGCTTTGAACAATTTCTGGAATGAGAAATCTCCGCGTTGAGTGCTTCAATGGATGAGTAGATTTTTGGGCAGAGTTTCAGCTTTGAATAATCGCGCGTATGTTCGTGTGTTTTCTCTAGATGTTTGTTTGAAGCATTTATAGGCTCAGAATTTGAATTCTGACCGTTGGGTTGATTCGAGAGAATTAAATGTTGATTGCCAATCATAAATTTGAATCCTTGATTTGATCGTCTTGCCTTGTAAAGAAAAGAATGACGAGATCTCTTGATTATGGAAAGCAGGTAGTTGATTAATCTCTTTCCTTCTTTAAGCTCTGATTGATTCTCCTTCTTTCTTTGAGAAATCCGGTGACGTGGCACAAAGGATAGGATTCTCTCTAAGTACATCGAGTGATGCATTGTATACCCATATGACTTTGAGAAATATCAGATGACTATGTAAACTTCAGATTACGAATTGTATATCTGAAGGTTACACAATCTTTGTTTAAGTGATCTGTAAGGGACAACTTCACTCTCCATGCTAGTCTGGTTAATCAGATCAGGTTCACTCTAGCGAGGTGGTTTGGCCAGTTTTGTTCCTTAAGATGTTAAGAACAGTTGGGTTTCGAATAGGTTTGGTCCAGGTTGAGTGACCTATGTCAGGTTGTCTGCTTGCACCAGGTTTGCTGGTCTACTTCCAGATTTCAGAAGACTATCTAAACCAGATGACTTCCTATATGACTGAACACTTAACGTATTTGAGTTCTTTACATTTCAAGTCATCAGCTAATATGGTCTAAAACAAAAGACAGGCTTGCTCTCTATCAGGGTCTAACAAGCAATAGAATAAAATAAATTTAAGTGTGTTTCAAAGAACATCATCAAAATAAAATTTTGTGAGGGTTCCCAATAATTTCTTCCTTTTTGATGATGTCGAAACCACACTTTACGAAACAACCCTAAGTAAATAAACAAGAGTGATCAGGTTTAAAAATACCAGAAGGGTTATTCTCGTTATAATTTATAACGAATAAAAGCATTAAAGTGAGTTATGGACAAAGAGATATTGTCATCAGATAACCCGTCAGAAATATATATATCAGATTAATTTAGTACAAGTTACATGATGAGGTCCAGAGCATCACACAAAATAATAGAAGACATAAAATAACAGGTTTATAAGATATTCAGTCAAACTATTTATTCCTTGTTTTCTTGTTTTGCTTTGCATCCTCCTTCATCTTCTTTTCCTTCTCATCTAATGTCAACTGAACACTCTCATAAATGTCATCCCTTACTCTGGCATATTCTAAATTGTGGCTATTGATCTTGTAGCCTCAGGCGTTGGCTATCAGATTGATGATCTTCGGTAATTCAGTTTTATCAGGCATGGTGCTCCTTGGTATGATTGGACAGTGCATGTATTTCCTGTTGGTGCCTTCAGTTCCACTTTTGCTGCTGCAGCTGCTGACTTCACTCTCTGGACAAGCTCCTTGTCCTTATAATCCTCCACGTATTGCCTGAAGTAATGGTCAGCTGGCTATTGAGAGTATGCATGTTATCTTAAAAAATATTTTTTCAAAATAAATCATGTTTTGACCAACTCCCAATCGTTCTGGTCACCTTCTGCTACCCAGGGGTCACGGGGTGTTCTCTTCTGCAACAACAGCACATTTGCTAGTGTTCTGAACGTCCCCTTCTTGTTCGCCGACTGTGCTGCTAGTTGAGTTGGTTTGGGTTGTTGAGTTGATCTGGGTGGCGAAAAAGGTGTGTTGGTCCCGAAAGAGCAAGGTTTGGTGTATGGGGGGGGGGGGAAGGGAAATACACCAAATACAAACTTTTCAGTTTACTTATTTATTTATTAGAGAGTTCAAGCTATTCTTAAATAAGAAATTGCTCGGCAGATGACTAACCAGATTGATCAGCAGATCGATACCAGATCAGTCCAAGCAGATTGCTCTCTAGTGTAAACACTTAGACAATAATAAGAGTGATCTTATTATTTTCTAAGTATTGTGTGTGCGGAAATATGGTGGATTTAGTGAGTGCTCTTGTATAGAAAACCTTAATGATTAATCAGATCGTTAAAGGAGATTGATTGAAGTGCAGTCTATATGGAAGTGCAGGGAGTTAGGATAATAAACAGCTGAAAAATAGAAATGCAGAAAGATAAATAACACAGATATTTAATGTGGTTCGAGAAATCCCTACGTCCACGATCTAATCAAAACTAGACCAGATTATCCACTACTAGGATACTCTTCTTCTTTATACTCGTGGAGAACGAGTCACAAGTATCAATCAAAGCTAGAAGGATACTTATACACGAGGTAAGGGTCGTGTCCCTTTACAACAGATTACCTCTACGTTACCACTAGAAAGCTACTAGCTAGCAGGGTGATCTCCTTTCTCTCGATAAGACAGACTTGAATCGAGGTTGGGTTGGTGTGATGTAGAATCACAAGTAGTTTGAAGCTCTTAGTCTGGTTCAAAGAATGATTGCTTGAGAGTAGATTATCGATGTAGCGCGCGTGTTATGTCTCCAGACCTTGAACTTCAAATATATAGGCTTTGAATTTAAAATTCTAGCCGTTGTTGATTGGCGTGAGATTAATTGTAGATTGCCAATCAATGATATCCATCATATTTGTTCTTGTCTTGTAGAAACTTTGACTCAATCCTCTAAGTATGGAAAGCAGATCGCTAACGGTTACTTTCCTTCCTTGTGACAATTGTGGATTCTCTTCCTAAACCCTATTGGATGGACTTCAATTTTGACGTGGTAAGAGGATATGATGTGTAGGATGATGTCATCTGGTGGTTTGATGACTCTATCAATCTGGTGATACGCTGTGATCATCGATCTGGTCGGTGATCTGGTTGCTGTCTGTCACAGCAGGTCGATTTCTTTTTGGCGAAAAATCTTGGCCTTCATCCTGTAATATTATAGAAATGACTTCTATAGGAATAATTACTTTACATGCTAAGTCATCTACTAATTTGTTCTCTATCAGATTTCACTTTATATGTAGTGATCTGTTGACACGTAGAACAGTTTAGCTCTAAAGAGGACTAAGTGTGTTTCGAGAGATCATCATCAAATACCAAAATACTTTAGGGTTCCCAACAATTTCCCCCTTTTTGATGATGTCAAAACCACACTTTACAATTATATCCTAATAACTCATTAAGATTGATCTGGTTTGATAGCCAGATTGATTAGTTTTCGTTATTTGAGTTATAACGATTAATAGCAGTTGTAGGTGTTCTGGACAATAAGTCTTTGTCATCAGAAACTCAAACGATTTTCATAGACAAGAGGCAACATAAGTTTACAGTTCATCAAAAACAGGAATTACAGATAGTAAAGATGTGAAAATAAGTATCTATCTGCTCTTCCTTCTTTCCTCCTGTTGCTTCTTCATTTTGGCTCTAGTTTCATCTGATATTAGCTGCACACTTTCATATACTCCTTCTCTGACTCTTATGTAGTCTGGATCATCAGCATCTATTTTATATCCTCTGTTTTCAGCGAGCTGGTTGATGAATTTTAGCAGATAAGTTTTGTCTGGGAGCTTAGTGCCAGGTATTTCAGGACATTCTCTAAACTCCCTCTCTGGGGCAGTGATGGTGACCTGGGCTTCTGCAGCTGCTTCTCTAATTGCCTGCACCAGGTCCTTGGCATCATTCTTGTCTAAGTATAGATTGAATGCTTCATTTGGTGTGCCCTCGCAGTATGCAGGTTCTCTGATGAAGTAGCGACACATGATGAAGTCGTACTTTAGTCCCTCCCACCCATTCTTCAAGTTATCTGGGACCCAACTGGTCTCTCTTTCTTTTGTCTTATTTGTCTTGATAGGAGCAGATGAGAACCAACCAGATCCAGATCTTTTCTTCCTCTTTAACGGTTGAGAGTGACTTGATCTGCTTGATGATGATTTTGATGCCTTCTGAGTTTGAGCAGATGGTGGACTTGGTCGATCTGGTGCAGTCAGCTGCTCAGGTTGAGCTTCTTTCTTTTCTTTCGTGGCACCAGATTGACCTTTTCATTTGATTGCAGCCACTTTCTCCTTCCTCTTCTTAAATCCTTCCCCCTTTTCAACATCATCAATGTAGATGTTGATGAGTGTCTTAAGGGAGATGATCTCGTCCTTCATGTCCTTCATTTCCTTCTCTGAGTCTATCTTGTGTGTAAGCAGTGAAGTAATGTTCAAGTTGGAGTCATCGATCTTTTTCTCCAGTGAGGATTTAGCTTTGGCCAGATCAACTTTGTAGTTTTCTTGGTCTTCCTTAATTATCCCAATCTCATCAAAATATGAGTCTATCAAGGTCTTCGTGGGATAGCGCAGTTCGCTCAGCTTCCTTTCCACATTGGCTACTTTAATCACCTCTTCAGCTATCCCATCGGTCTGTTGTTTGGCAATAGTATGAACCATGTCTTTCTCCTTCTTTGCAAATTCTGTAACTATTCTGTACATTTCTTGGACTTTGAGTTCCATAGTTACTAGAGTTTGATCGATCTGTTCTTTCCTCTGCTCCGCGGCAGATCGATCATCATCCATCTTCTTACTTAACTCCTCAAGCTTCAGTTTGCAGACCCTCCTCAACTCTGAGTCCACCTGGTCCACGTGAGATTTCAGATGGTTGTTGAATTCTGTAAGGATTCGAGTGGCTTGGTCTTGGACTGTGGATAGAGTCCCATACATGAACTTATCTACTTTGTTGGAGATTAGATCCTTCACTTGTTCGTTGGATAGGGATTGATGCTGGGTCATCAATATATCCTCCAGGTTGGTTGTCTCCACAAAGTCTTCCATCGTTGCTGCGACAGCAGGGGTGTATATATCATCTGTTAGTTTACCACCCACCCTCTGTCCAGCTGGCTCTGTCTCCTCTCGTGGATAATCGACCACTGCAATCTGGATTTTGCTTGATTTGGCTGGTTCCCCCTCAGCCTGTGCAGTTGGTTCCACGATCTGTTCTGCAGCCTCAGCTTGATGCTGATCTGGTTCTGATTCTGGTATTGCTGCACCCTGTTGGTGAGCTTCAGCAAGTTCTTTATCTTCATCCTCATCAATACATTTAAAAAATTCCAACATCCCTGCCTTTTCATATATCGATCTGAGATCGATCTTGAGCTCTTTGGACTCAAATTTTGCCATGGCCAGGATGTCTGGACGATAAGTGTCCCTCAACTCAGCAATGGAGGAGGCAGTAAAGATGTTGAGAAGAGTGGCTTCTTCTGCCTTGAGGGCATCGATTGATCTCGTCTTGATTAGGGCGTCAAGGACATAAAATTCTTTGTCCTTGATGAGCTAAAGGAATTTCAGGCGTTTGGCAGCTTCGTAACTCTCAGGAGTTAATTGGATTCCAGGAAAAGTCTTAAGAATGGAGTGATCTGCTTCAGCTTCTAGCAGCTTCACTACGGTTTCGGCCTTTTTCTTCTCCTCATCTTCATCGGAGGATTCTTCTTCACCTTCCTCCTCTTCGGCAATCTGCTCGAGTTGTTCAGCAGATGATGGAATAGTAGTGTGAGCAGGTGAGAAGTCCTTGACCTGGCTTGGGTTTAAGGAGGAGATGGGAGCAACATCCTCTGGTGATCCTCCGACAAGAATCTCCTCATCCTCAACCTCCTGTTGAGGGATAAATGTTTCTGCAACGGCAGGTTCCTGAACCTGGACTTCTTCCACAGGTTCAGCCAGTTTTTGTAATCTCCTTCTCTTTTGTTTTGGCTGTTGAGCTGCTGTGGAGGCGTCAGTATCCACTGAGCTGGCTCTCCTGGTAACTCCCTTGGAGGGAGTCCTTTCAGCTTGTTTCTCTTTTGTGATCCTTGACTTGGTGGATTTTTCAGCAGGAGCAGATGGTGGAACCCAGATTGGGTTAGAACTTCCCATCTCCATCAAAGCATTGGCATATACAGGGTCTGTCACCTTTGCTATCAGATTGGCAGAAATGCCCATAGACATCTCAATTTGATGTTGGTCCTTTGGGAAGTGCAATCTGTTGTTGAATTCAACCATGGTATCCCATTTGTGTTGTTTAAAAAAGGATTCCAGCATGTAGCTGATCTTGGTGGAGTGCCTCAAGCTGCTCCTTCTCACTTCAATCCCAGGGCTTGCTCCTTTCACGAATGTGATCATCTTGGCCTCCTTTGCCAAGAGATCAAAAAGGATTTTGCTCCAGTTCACTGGCAGATTCAGCACAACAGCAGCTAGTATTTTGAATTGATCTTGGGTGACTTGGTCGTAGGAACCATTGTGGTTCATGAAAATTCTCTGGACGCATTCAAATACTATCTTGAATTCAGGTGCAAGCAGTGCCCTATTGAATATCTTGTTCGTGTAATGAATGGGCACTACCATCACCATCTCTATGGCCTCCTGTAGTTGCTCGTCCGTTAGGTCTCCAAGGCTAAGACCTTCATCTTTCAACTTGTAGACTTCATCTATTATGTTTAGCACGTTATATGTTGTGTTGCTAATGGTGCTACCCTTGCTGACTCGGATGGTAGCTTCATTCCCACCTTTCTCTCCTTGCCATGAGAGATAGAAGGCAGCTACTTCTTTGGGCAAGAAATGGATAGGATGTGTGGTAATGATAGTAATCTATTCAACATTACAAAATACAATGTAACATGCATGTATATAGAGTAGAAGTCATATATAAAGTTTTAAAAGTAATATTATGAAATTATACAAATGAAGGTGGGCATGAAACATTTTATATCTTTTAATGTTGAAAGATTCAAAATTTAAGATGTACTATTTGATTTGAAACACCAAATCAAATATTATATGCAAGTGAACATAGTCAACAAGTAATAAAATAGAAGAATTTCGAGATCGCCTCAAGGAATGCAAAGAAAAAAGTGTACAAAATTAACTATAAAAAGAAAACTAGAAAGAATTAAATAAAGATGATTTTTTGGAGGAGTTTTATGAATTCAACTAGGAGGAAATAGAATCAAAAGTTCTGAATAAATACAATCATAAAAAATAAGAGTAATAAACTATAACCAAATTGAAAATAAACAGACTTGAATCCCTCTGTCTTTCACCCAAAACAAATTGCTACAACAATATCCTAGCAAAATCCTTACATTAGTGTGACATTCTAATTTTATTCAAGATTTTCTTAAATCCTATAGTTTCAACTTAATAACCTAAACGAATATATTTCTATACTAGATTTAGTTTAAGAGCATGCTAATACCAAATGGTATGTCGTTTTTCACCAAAAATAATTCAACTATTAAACAATCGACATACCCATAATGCACAAATAGTAGCAAGCAAAATTGTCTACCGAGAATCGAACATTTCTAAAGATCAACCTGCAACATAACCACGAAAATTCAGAATTTATTGACTATCCAACATTAAATAAACAATAAATAGCAAAATATTCGAATTTTATGTTAACAAATGAATTTGAGAAAAAAATTATTAAGATAATTGAGATATTCTAATAACCAATTAATTTCACCCAAACTTGATATTCTGATATTTGATGCAAATGTAACTCTAAATCATGTAAATAAACCATTTATGATCATGGAAGACTGATTTTCTTTATCCCTATCTTCTTGACAATTAGGAAGATGTTTTACTAATTATTTCTCTAATTGAAACTTACGTGACGATGTATAGATTTAATAAACCGACAAAATTAAGAATAAAAAAAACTCAATTCAAAACCAATAAAACTCCAACGCAAGATTATTGAATTAGATTGTTATCCCCTTGGCTTATTGAATTAGATTGTTATCCCCTTGGCTGAAAAGTCAATTTACCACTAATCATACTTAAACCACGATGATAAGATCACTAAAAAGATAAAACTATAAGTATATTTGATCTTAAAAAATAAATCAAAATCTGTGCAGAGATGGAACAAAATTCTAATAAATAGAAAAGGAAATCACTCCGAGTTCCAATGGCCTCTCATTCACTACCTACTTCCTGAGTTGAAGCTGCGATACAGTTCTTCTCACAACCTGAACAGCAAAGCAAAGAAGACTGATAGTTAATACCAAATCTCTTTTCATTAATAAATTGTATAAATACCTCTTGCTTCTTTCGTAAATCTTTCTCAATGTAGAGCAGTCCAATATTAGATAGGAAAAAACAGGAACAAAGAACAGAACAAATAGATACTTACATCATTGGCAATTGAATCCAGCCACAAGTTAGAATCAATGCGTAATTCTGGACAATCGTTGATAGATAATCCTTCTAATTTATTGATGAAACGCTCTACTGAGGGCAGTCTCCTCAACCTCTTGCAACTTAATAGAGTTAACGACTTCACAGATGTGAGGTTCCCAAACCATACCGGCATTTCTTCTACTCCCAAATTGTCTAACCATAATTCATTAAGCTTAGTGAGATGCTGAATTGATTCTGGCAACCATTCCCAGTCTTCCATCCCTTTGAATTGTAAATTAATAAGTGATTTGGAGCATGCTTCCAATATGCCATCCACATTCTCTTTAATGCCAACATTACTTCTCTCCTTACTAATATCTATCCTAAAATATTGTAAGTTGCCTAAACACCAACTCTCCACATTCCAAGTATTCATGAATAGAGGAACACCTATAATTGTCAATTCCCTGAGACGAGATGATTTTGCCAAGCAATCAATAGACATAGGAAGGTCCTTTAAGCTGCTTAATCCCGTCAAAGTCAGTCTCTCGAGCAATGGGACCCACAAATCTACCATTTCACATTGTGATCGTCCTCCATTATTCCCCATCGCCGACTCAAGAATCGGACACCTCTCTATACGCAACTCTTTAAGCGAATTCAGGGTAAGTAAGCCATCTGGTAATTTTCTCAACTTGGGGCATTCCTCAATACTCAAAACTGACAAATTCTGATTGTTATAGAATAACCCCTCTGGGAGTCTTTCCAATCCTTCTAATCCTTCTATAAGGAGTCTCCTTAAATTATTGAACGTAGAATTAATGAACCTCACCTTCTTCAATTCTGTCAAATGAAGAGAGTTGAGGTTTGACAAATGCTCCAACCTCGGGATTTCTTCACATTCTTCGCATTCTGAGAGTTTTATTAATGTCAACTTGTCCAGTGCACTATTTCCTACGGCCATCATCTTTGCCCATAAGGGAAAACTTTTTCCTTTGAAACCGTAAATCTCTAACACCTTAAGGTTAGGGTGAGGTTGGAGGCCATCCAACACACTCTCATCATTTCCTTGGCATAATTCTCTATCTTCATTATACCATTTTAACCTCAACCCAAATAAATCTGCCTTCTGGAATATATTTGCTTTCAGAGCCTCTTCTTTGTCACGCACCTTCTCCAGATTATGAACATTTAAGAATCCTTTGAGATTCTTCAAACTTCCCAGCTCTTCAATTTGATACCCTTTCTTGTTGCCTACTCTAAAGTAAGGTAGAGTTCGAAGAGAAGTTAATCTCCCAATTTCTGCAGGCAACTCTACATGAGAACGAATGTAAAGATGCCTTAAGTTGATCAAGTATTTCAATGTACTTGTCAGTTTCTTTAAATGATGTGCTTCTGCTTTTAGCGTTTGCAAGTGATGGAGTTCACTGATCCACTCCGGCAACATTTTAATAGTTGTCTTTGAAATATCAAGATATCTCAAATGTATCAACTTCCTAACTGAATTAGGAACCTCTGTAGCACCATCATCTTCAATAATCAAAACATGTAGGCTTTCCAAGTCAGATGTACGCAATAGTTGAGAAAAATCACCATTCCAGTATAATGTGCGCAAATGCTTTGCCACATCTTTTGGGATAGGATCTGCTCCTTGTCTGCCATTGTAGATCATGTATCTCAGTGGGGTGATGGAAGACGCAAGATCATGCACAAGATCGTGCATCACACAGCTCCTTACATTTCCATAATAATCTCTCGATTGAGTTTGCAGTAAAGTGTTGTGCATAAGAATATTAAAAAACTTGTTCCCCACAGACTGCATATCATTTCTTCCATCATCTTCAAGAAGCCCTTCCGCCATCCACATCTCAATCACTTCTTGCTTCCATATTTCCACACCTTTCGGGAAAATCGAACAATACACGAAGCACTTCTTCAATGATGGTGAAACCAAATGATCAAAGCTCAATTTCAATATCTTTGAGATATTTTCACCTCCTTCACCATCAGCAAGCCAATTTTCGTTGATGGAGCTCCACTCTTGTTCGGATTTTCCACAAAGTACACCCCCGACTACATTGGCAGCTAATGGCAAACCCATACATCTCCTTGCAATTTTTCTTCCAATGCTTTCAAATCTTTCCCCATTTTCTAAAGTTTTTGCTTTGATGATGGACCAACACTCTTCCTCAGACAAGACTTTTAAGCATTTTATATGAAGTGGTCTCACAATTGAAGCAACCTTTTCACTTCTTGTAGTCATGATAATGGCATTTCCATTTGTCGAAGTAACTCCCGACATGGAATTTATAAAGTCTTCCCATTTCGAAAGATCTTCATTCCAAGAATCATCAAGAACAAGAAGATATGTTTTGTCTTCCAGAGCTTGTTGAAGCTTTTTCAAAATATCTTGCTTCCTCCCAACTTCATCAAATTGTGAAGTTAACTCTTTTAGGATTTTCTTAAAAAGAGCGATGGGATCAAAAGTTTGAGAAACGTGAACCCAAATAAGTGATCTAAATTGAGCCTTAATACTTTCGTGATTGAAGACTTTCCGAGTCAACGTAGTCTTCCCCAATCCACCCATCCCCACAATGGCAAGGATGGACAAGATTGATTCTTGCATCCGAGTCTCAGCCACCTTATCAACTAATTCAGACAACACATCATCTCTTCCAATAAAAATAGGATCAAGAGTGAATGAATCGGTTTCAAAGGAAGCATGAGAAGCAACAAGAGGTGCATTCACAACTATGCTTTGAAGTCCGAGCTCAGTTGCTCTTTTGTTCATAGACTCGAATTCAGTATTGATCTTTTTAATAGCAAGAGCCATATTTCGGCGACTTGGACTATAGTTGGAAAATGAGAAGGTAGAGAGTACCTTATCCTTGATGGGTTTCATTTCATTGACTTTCTTGTGGAGATGAAGATAACTGATTTCATCCAAAACATTATCAGCATCAAAAGCAAAAGATTCAAGCTCCCTCAACCATGTTTTGACAGCATTTTGGGTGATGGACTTCTTCTCAGCATCATTCAAGTAATTCTTAATCATTTCCAAAGTCCTCTGCAATTGAGCAACGTCTAGATCGAGAGCTCGATTTAGAGTTCGCTCTTCGTTGATGAGGTTGATGGCGTTTCGAACCAGAAGATGTACAGCAGCAGCAGCTCCTTCCATTGTTTCGCGCAGAGAGAGATAGAGAGAGAATGGTGGTTGTGAGATAGGTGGGTAAAGGAGAAGAGGAAGGTGAAACGAAAAATGTATGTTTAATTACAAGAATGATATTGAAAAGTCATATCCAAATAGAATAGCATATAAAACGGGATAATATAAAAATAGTTATTTTAATATTTACTAATTATGATTAGATTATTAAAACATGTTAAAGATTAATACTTCAATTAAGAATTATTTGTTTAATATGTATTTTAGTTAAAAATGTTGGATTAAAGTAATCCTACCAAAGATGATAATTTTAATCAATTATATCTTAATTAGCAAATTAATATCTTCTAACATTATACTTTTGTCCAATTTTTTTTTTTTTTTTTTTTTTTTTCATTGGGTTTAGGGTTTAGGGTTTAGGGTTTAGGGTTTAGGGTTTAGCACTACAAAAAAAACCCATTCTGGCGACGGAAAAATCCGTCGTTAGCCCTCGAAATCCGTCGTCCCGGGGGCTTAGCGACGGACTGGCGACGGATTTTTTCCGTCTGCATTTTGATCGTCGTTAGCCCCCCGGACGACGGAAAACAAATTCCGTCGTTAGCTAACGACGGACTAACGACGAAATTTATCCGTCTTTAGCCACGACGGACTGAAATCCGTCGTCAGGAACTGCCGGAGACTGTTGACGGCGCCGGGAAGCTAACGACGGATTAAATCCGTCGTTAGTGGCGACGGACTGCAGTCCGTCGCCCACTAACGTTGACCGTTGACCTAGCGACGGACTGCAGTCCGTCGCTAGGTAATAATTTTTTTTTTTTTATTTTAATAATTAATTTTCTTTTTTTTATTATTCATTACCTAAAACGTGTCATAACACACAATACAAACATAATCCAACATTGAACAATAATTTAAAATTGAATAAATCAAATGAAATTCAAAATGAATGCGGATTTCATATAATGAATAAAATAAATATTTGTATCAGTAACATCCCACGACAAACCAAAAAATAAAATAATAGTAAATGTATCAGTAGCATCTACGAATCGTAGTCATCATCAGGAGGAAACTGGGGAGGGGGATCAGACGGGGGAGGCTGATAAGAGGGAAAGAAGGGTGCACCTCCCTGCTGAGACTGCATCCAGCGCATCATCTCGGCATGCTGAGCCTGCATCACCGCCATCTGCTCAGCCAATCTCTGCTGCTGAGCAAGGTACTCACGGCGCTCGCGATCCTGCTCCTCGACTCGGCGCCGCAGCTCCTCGACCTCGTCTCTGGATGCACGTGATGTGGACGAGGATCCCCCGAATCTGGATGCTCTGAGGGCCTTCGCCGCGCCTCCCGTGCCGAACAGCCTCTTCTTCTTGTCCGGGCCGCCAAGAACCTCCAGATACAGCTCGTTCATGTCGACTGCATCGTGGTCCCCCTCGGGTAGCTGGGCCCGCTCCTCGTCAGCACGGCGAAACACCTCAGTCTGCATGCATGTAAACGAGAAATGAACATTTGTTAGTATATATACATATTATAAATATTGAAAATCTAATACATATATATATATTAGATTTAAATTAAAACTTACCGCTATCGCCTCAGATTTCGGATCGGTGTATGTCCCGTCCGCGTATCGATGCTCGTCCAGGAAGGAGTCGAACATGCACGAAATCGGAGGTACTCCCCGCTCACGACCCTATACATCAGATCACAATGGAATTGTGTCATTGAAACATGTGTATATGAATTAAAATTGTACCACATACTTACCATTGTTATTTAAAGTATATTATTACCTTCTCCTCAGCTCGTTGCATGACCGACTTGGCCCCTCCCCTATGCTTGATAGGACCAGTACCCGGTCCCTGAGGCTCAGACAACCGGTTGCGCCTCGCTGACTGGGATTTGGCCACAACATCATCCCGTGACCAGTAAGCGAGCCAACCCATCCAGACATCATCAGTCCACCACCCAGGCTTCCCACCTCTGGGTGGCGGATCATTCCTCCTCCTCTTGATCCCGCAGATATAATCCTTATATCTCTCCCGGATCTTATTATACCATAACTCCCGAATCTTGGCATCGAGTGCCGGTTCCCAAGTAAATTTTTTCTAGCATTGAAAATGTATGTTAGAAATTGTAGTTATAAGTTATAATTAAGAATGAGTTTGAAAGTTTTAGTAAATTTTCGAACCTTAAACTCCTCCCAATATCGCTGTCTCACGTCCTCAGGCGTGAGCTTCCAACTGTAGCCAGTCGGGTTGGGAACTATCTTAAATAGTTCCCAAATGTAATCTGCCGGGTCGGCATGCGGGTAAAATCCCCTGCATAAGTAATTTTATATTGATTTATGTTAGATTTTTGAATAACTAATTAAATAATTGTCAAAATTGAAGATGTGGTTGCATTTACGTACCCCAGCTCACTCACAGAAAGAACAACGTCTCCTGTGGGTCTACGCTCCAACTGACCATCACCGTCGGAGCCAGAAGACGGACCGCCTATGTGTATGCCACCAATATGGTGGCTGAGACCGCCGGTCCCGGACTCATATCCAGAGGATGAGCCCGGGGAACTACCCCTACCAATGGATAGAGGAGATCGTCGTGAACCCCTACCACGAGGGGTCCCCACATCCTCTCGCCGAGAGTAAGACATCTATTATGTGGAAAATAAATAGATAAATAAGATTCATGATAGACTTATTAATTAATACGTAGAAGGTTTATATTGAACATATAATTAACAAGTTGCATTTATAATTAATCTTCTATCAATTTGAATGTGTTAAGTTTTGTACACAAGTGTTAAGGAGAATCCTCTTCATCGTTATCATTTTCATCTTCCTCATCCTCATCTTCATAGTCATCCTCCTCATCTTCATCTTCTTCTTCGTCATCTGATGCTTCATCCTCTTGGTATTCATCATCCTCGTCATCTTCTTCTTCTGTTTCGAGGACATTATCAGAGTCCACGTGGTCATCATCATCTTCAATTTCTACATGTTCACCGTCTCGGGCAACTGATGTAATATCATCTACATCAACAGTAGTTACCACATGAGCGTCATCATCCTCCTGAAACGGTGACTCCAACGTAGACACATCCGCTCGAGACTCGTCGATAGTGGCCCGTGCCTTTATAGAACAAGCTTCCCACCATTCTCTACACTGTTGGTTCATACTCGGATATGAACAGTAATACACCTGTGTAGCTTGAATGGCTAATACAAATGGTTCATATTTTCTAAGTCTGCGCGTATGATTTACAGACACTAAATTGAACTGTGTATCAACCCTTGTACCGGCCGGAGAGGTGTCGAACCAGTCACACTTGAAGAGAACAACCTTCTTATTGTGTAATCCTGGGTATGTGAGCTCGCACACTTCGACTAATTGTCCATAAAAATCCGTCTGACTCGAGTCCCCATAGTTACCCGCTTTTATGCACACACCACTACTCATAGTTGCTTTGTGAGTTCCATGTGATATCGTGTGAAATTTGTAACCATTCACCAAATAACCATGATATGATGTAATCATTGGTGAAGGTCCACGTGCAATGTCCCACATAACAGGATCAGTTATACAATTTTGTACCTACATCACACACAAGTTTATACTTATCAAGTTATGCAGTTGTATGTCCCTTATATAGTACTTAATTAAATAATTTCAAGTATCTTAGTGAAAATTTGACTCACGTAGGAGCAAAACCATTCAGGGAATTCTGTAGACATTTTCTTGTCAACGTCCATGTCAGTTATCCATGGATTTGAGTGTCTGAGATGTGATTCGTATTCCCTTCATAGAAAAGAACATATTAGTTGATAAAAACCACACATTGCATTAAATAGTCGTATAATATGATTTGTAAAAGATTACTTGATATATGGATCGATCTCCACGCAATTATGGAGTACGTATAGATGCGCAGCTCTGTATTCCCTTGGATCCAACGATCTTTTCGTTGTTTTTCCAAAACCAGTTCCGGCAAGTTTGAATACAGAAGGCAAGTCTGATTGATCTTCTATCCCACTAGTAGAACATCCTCCAACGTAGTTGCGAGGCACCTCTCTATGTTTCGTACTTACATGATCCTCAAAATAATAGGAACAGAAAGCAGTGGCTTCCTCCACTAAGTATGCATTACATATCGATCCCTCAACGCTTGATTTGTTCTTGACATTATTTTTCAGCTTTCTTAAATATCTGTATTGAAATAATTCATTTAGAAAGCATGAAACCATGCATAGTTAAAATTCATGAAACATTATTAAACACAATTGATTCAGTTTGATAAAGTACCTCTCAAATGGGTACATCCATCGATATTGGACTGGTCCTCCATCTCTTGCCTCGTCAGCTAGATGGATAGGCAAATGTTCCATTGAGTCGAAGAAGCTTGGTGGAAAGATTCGTTCAAGCTTACACAAAATCAGTGGGATGTTATTGTTAAGTGTCTCCATGTCGTCACTCTTTATGTTTCGTGATGTCAAATCACGAAAGAACAGACATAACTCAGTGATGGACTTCCAAACAGCTTGTGGGAGTAGTTCTCGAAACGCAATGGGTAGAATGCGCTGCATGAAAACGTGACAGTCGTGGCTCTTCATCCCAAACATCTTAAGTTTACTCATGTCTACACATCTACCCATATTTGAGACGTAACCGTCAGGAAACTTAAGGGTTTTCACCCACTCACACAAGACTTTTCTCTCCTTTTTGTCAAGTGTATAACATGCCTTAGGATATTTATTAGTGTATTGGTCACGCATCAGCTGGGGTCTGTGACAATAGAGGTTGAGTTCCTCCCTCGACTTTGCCGTGTCTTTTGTCTTGCCTTGGACATTCATTACAGTATTGAAAATGTTATCAAACACATTCTTTTCAATATGCATAACATCTAAATTGTGTCGAATGAGCAGAGAACTCCAATACGGAAGGTCCCAGAAGATGCTCTTTTTTCGCCATCCAGTGGTAACTTGTCTTAAGATGCGCTTGTTATTATCATCATAATCTTCTGTTACCTTTACTAGTCCCAAATCTTCAATCTGATAAATGATCTCTTCCCCTGATCTCCTCTCCGGAGGATCATCTGCAACAATCTTATTCTTTCTAAAGGCCCTCCTATTCCTCCTGAACTGGTGATCGTAAGGTAGGAACTTGCGATGTGTATCAAACCATGACTGCTTCCGGCTATGTGTTAAGGAGAATGCTTCTGTTTGTTCCATGCATCGAGGACAAGCTAATCTTCCGGCTGTACTCCAACCAGACAACATCGAGTACGCCGGAAAATCACTTATGGTCCACATCAATGCTGCGTGCATCTGGAAGTTTTGTCTTCTTGAAACGTCATAAGTATGGGCACCGACTGTCCACAATTGATTGAGTTCAGATATAAGTGGCTGTAGGTAAACATCTATCTTATCTTTTGGATTTCGGGGACCAGGAACCAGCACTGTGAGAAACATGTGCTGTTCTTTCATGCACAGCCACGGAGGTAAGTTGTAAGGCGTAAGGATAACAGGCCAGGATGAGTACTGTTGTCCCGACTGCCCGAATGGTTGAAAACCATCTGTTGACAGTCCTAATCGTATATTCCGTGGCTCCGCTGCAAAACCCGGGTAAGTCACATTAAAGTGCTTCCAGGCCGGCGAATCTGCAGGATGACGCATAACACCATCATCAGCTGAGGTTGAATGCCAGATCATGTCGCCGGCCGTAGCTTTAGATGCATACAACCTTTGTAAACGAGGTGTTAAAGGGAAGTAGTACATCTTCTTAAGGGACACTTGTTTACGTCCCCGACTCCTATCTTTGTATCGGCTTTCATTGCAAAATTTGCAATTCACAAGATGGGAATCCCCCTCCCAATAGATCATGCAATGATTCCTACACGAATCTATCTTTTCTACAGGTAAACCCATTGCCCGTAGCAATTTCTGTGTGCTGTAGTAATTCATGGGCACTCTGTGGTGGTCTGGGAATGCCTCATTCAATAACACACACAACTCGTTGAAATATTTTTGTGGCATCCCAGAACGGGCCTTCAAAGTCATCAGACGAGCCACAAAAGACAACTGAGTGTGGTTCTTACATCCAGGGTATAACTCTTGATCGGCAGCGTCCAACAACTCGTACAACAACTTTGCTGTAGCGTTTGGATCTTCCTCTGTGTCTGAGTTGTTGAAAGAGGGACCCCCGAGATCATGAACCATCGCGTGGTATGTCCCGTACTCCTCCTCGGGTTCTACTTCGACGTCGACACGTGTTTCTTGAGCATATGAAGGTATTTCATTTTCACCATGAAACCTCCAGATCTCGTAACCCCGTGTGAAACCCTTTTTAGCCAGATGAAGCTGTACAACATCTGTACTTCTAAAGTATATATTCTTACACTTCACACACGGACACTTGATTTTTTCTCCATCCATTAACTGAGGCTGACTACTTGCAAATCTTAAGAACTCGTCAAGCCCAGCAAGGAAGTGCGGATTAAATCCCCCGTTCGGAAGTAAACGCAGATACATCCAATCTCGACTCATTTTTATAACCCTGATTAATATTAATAAGTATTTACATAGTAAAATGAAGTTGAATTAGTTACGGAGAGGGCAAAAATTATTTAATGGTCTATTAAATTAGACATTTAAATGAAGATTGCACATGTGTTAGACTCACTTAGGAAAGTGTTAAATGATAGTTGAATTATTAGAAGTTAAATAGAGGGAGAGAATTATCAGTTGATTTGGAGTAGAATAGTGGACGACAATAGAGGACGAGCATTATGAAAATTATGGTCTGAGGTTGAGAATTATGTTTTGGTGGCGATTTTATTCATACGGTCATTTGCAATAATTGATTGCATTTGGTTATTTTTGGTCAATTAATTTGGTCATTTTTTGTGATTTGAAGTTGATTCCTCCCAAATTAATATCCCATATCACTAAATCTAATCACAACAGCCAGCTGACACAATCATGAAAATATCTCAACATACATTTCATGATCAAAACATTCGAACATAATAATTAAAATATCACAACACATGCATCTCATCAAATCACCACAACATATGTGATATTACACATATTGGGAGAAGATCCTTAAGACGTAATCAAAATCTATCCCGAAGGGAGAAGATCCTTAAGAAATTAATTACGTCTATCCCAATGTCATAAATACTATCCATTTCGTTATACTATATTACGAAAATTAAGAAATTAGAAACAATCATATATAAACTAATTAACATACATTATATGTTTTTGTCAAGTAAAACAATAATTTAAATTAAACAATAAATTCACTCATTATGAAATTCAACAGACTTAGAGAAAATATGAACAAAGCTTAGTCTAAATTACTCAAAATTATTTGGGTGTAAATTAGTATAATTAACCTACACAATTACCTAACATGATTAAGCAAATTAAATACAAAAATTAACTAATTCATTATAAATTCTAAATAATCTAAAAATTACCTAATAAATTTAAATAATTAACCTCAGTAATTAAATAAGTACTATTATTATAATTTAATTACCTTTCACCGAAGTGGGAAGCGCCGGAGCGGCAGAAGGCGGCTCGGAAAGGCTGAGAGAGGAGTCGGGCAGCGACAGGCGTAATTAAAAAAACCCTAATTAAACAATTTAAACTAATTAATCCACAATTTAAATTAAGATATCATAATTTACATCAACTATACAAATCCGTCAATTATCTTTAACATTAACACTATCTAAACTAATTATTTTATTAAGGATTAATTACAATAATTCTATCAAAAAAATAAACTATAATTAACTAAACTAGTTAATTACACTAACTAAACTAATTAATTTATTAAGGATTAATTACATTAATTATCCTTAACCCTAATTAAGTATTTTAGAAAATAATTTATTCAATTAGTCAATTAACTAAACTATAAACTAATTTATTCATTTAAACAAATTAAAATTAATTAGCTAAAAATTAGGTTTAACAAATTAATCAATTATATCCTAATAAACTCTAGCTACTAATAAGTAATAAATCAACAAATTCAATAGTAAAATATAATTCAACTAATTAAATCTACTAATATCAAATTAACAAATTAAATATATATATTAACAAATTAAACCATAAGTAAATTTTTTAATTTAAAATACTCTAACAATATACTACTTAACATAACTCAACCTACTATAATTAATAAAATACCCTAATTAATTCAACTTAATTAGTTAATTATGTATAATTAACTATATCACACATATAACCTAATTAAAAATAATTATAAAATAACAATAATTATAAAATAGTTGTTTACCATACAATTAATAAATTTAACATACAATTAACATACATTAACATACAATTAACAAATGAAATTATAAGAAATAACAATAATTATAAAAACATTATAAAAAAATAACAAATTAACATACAATTAACACACAATTAACATACAATTAACATACAATTTATACAATACAATTAATAACATAAAATAGTTAGTTAATTAACATTCAATTAACAAACAAAATTATAAAAATTAACAACAAATGTCAATCAAAACATAATAAATTAACAATAATTAAAAAAAAAAAAATTGCAGCAATTACCTGAAAGCTTCTGGCTTCTGGCGGGACTCCGGCGGGGGCGGGGGCGGCGGAGCAGGCGGCGGGAGGGGCGGCAGCAGTAGGAAGAAATGGGGAATCGAGATAGCTTCGCATCCCAATTGCAAAATTAAAAAAAAAAACGTAGAAATCAAAAGAGGAGAAGTAAAAGGGAAGGATTCAACTTACATTGGAGTATTACGGCGGTGGGAGGTCGAGATCGCCTTGAATTCGCCGGTGGGG